>JBBPMV010000169.1:0-20752 GCA_038090495.1 Heimioporus retisporus | reverse complement strand
ACACTCCTCATCTTCCTCTTCATCTCCACTCTCCATTTCTTCTCCATTACGCTCCAGACATGTACAGCCCACTTTCTTACCCACCTCCACCGTCTACACTCTCTACGCCGCCATCCTCGCAGATCCTACCCTTGTCCATGCCCTCGAGACAGACCCTCTCTACAAAGAGGATGAGATCTCCCAGGAACTCGTACGCCTTTTCCTCAACGTTTCCAAAGTACAATCATACCATTTCCAAGCTGCCCCTTCTGATCTTCCTGCGGCTTTTGGACTTCCCCTTCATTTTCTGATCGGTCGACTTCCTGATCGTATTCTTTCTATTCTTCATCTTCATGGTTTTCATGTTTTTGTTGAACGACTTGAGCCAACTACCCTTTATCCTACCTTTCATCGCATTTACCTTTCCCTTCCTCGTGATGCACAGGATAGATATCTCAATTCTATTACCTCCATTCCCACCATTGCCTCTTCTTCCTTTCTCTCCTCCCCTTCCTCACCTCCTCCCCTGCCGATTGCCCCCCCCAACACCTCCGCCTCTCTACCACTCACCTCTCGCCTCTCCTCTGTCCAACTAATCCCTCATCATCGTATCAATGACCCCTCCCTTTGTTCTGATGGCTTCATTGTCGATCAGCATGTCCTCGCCCTTAACCAAAAACACATCCAATTCTACCGGAGCTCCACTGGACGACGTATTCTCTCCTCGGCTGTACAAACTCTTACTTCCCCCGTCACCCATCCATCAGCGACCGCCTCTACCATTTGCTACCACTGCCATCGCTCTGGACACTACCAAGAAAACTGCTCCAAGTACCGCTGTTCTTCTTGCCTCGCCTTTGCTCCCAGACATCCTACCCATCTCTGTTTCAAAACCCAGTGTTCTGCTTGCTCTCATTGGGGTCATTCTGATCATTTCTGTCCGACTCACACTTGTGCTCGTTGTGATGAGGCGGGGCATATCTTCTCTGATTGCCCGTTCGAAAACTCCACTCCTTCCCAGGCGTTTGCGGCATCTTTTCCTCCCCCTCCTTTAACAGACTCAGCTTGATCTTGAAGCCTGGGGCTTCTGGGCTTGGAAGGGGGTAATGTTACGGTTATACTTCTCGTTTGTCTGGTATCCCTTTTCTCCTTACAATTCCTCATAAACCCCTTTTTCTTGGCAGTTCTTTCTTCATTTCCGATGCTGTGCATCTTTACTCTTTTCCACTTACTAAACGCTTACGCGTCCTTTGTTCTCTATTGTTCTATGACATTCTACGATTACGCGTCGCTGGGTATATAGTAGACACGTTTACAACGATGTACTCTATTCTCGATCTGCACAATCTAGCGTATTCTTGAGTCATCCTCAGAACCTCAGTCCCTCAGTCCTCCTTTCTGGAGTAGTCCTTCGTCCCTTCGTTTCTTCGAGCTGAGTTGTACCTCTTCATGAGTGTCCTACTCGAGGAATTCCCTTCGACATTAGTCTTGGTCTATTCAAGGTATGCTCCACGTAACAATTTCTGTGTCAAGAATGGTTCTATTTCTTTTCATTATTGTCCTACAAGGGATATGGTTGTGGACATGCTTACCAAGGCATTGCCCAGCATTAAAGCCAAGCATTTCGCTTCTGAGTTGGGGTTGCACTCGTCTGTTTGAGAGGGGAGTGTTGTGTTCTTGTACTTTGTACAATACCTTTGATACATTCAAACAGACTCAGTTACTGTACTTCCATATTACATAATTGT
Organism: Heimioporus retisporus; assembly: GCA_038090495.1. Lineage (NCBI taxonomy): Eukaryota > Fungi > Basidiomycota > Agaricomycetes > Boletales > Boletaceae > Heimioporus > Heimioporus retisporus. The sequence goes on along the minus strand of JBBPMV010000169.1, from coordinate 19,025 downwards.
CAGGTAGATAACCTTCATATCAGCTCGTCTACACCTCAGTCACTGCTCCATCGTGTACTGAAGTGAGACCAATCCACTCTTCATGTACATTCATTGCTCATATCCTGTAGTATCACTCTACAGGTATAATATATCAGTCACTGACTCCATCGTGTACTGAGTATCACTCTACACTTCCATTGTCATCACCTCTCCCACATCAGGCCTAACTGTATCTATTATCAGTGCCCCCATTGTAACAAGCATGCCCCTGGACATTCTGCCTATCAATGTCCTCATCTCCATCATTGCTCCCCAGTCCTTCTCATTCCCTCCTCTTCATCCTCCTCATCCCATTCATCTCATGGCTCTTGCAAGTCTCAAGTCTCCTCATCTTCTACCTCCACTCACCCTCTTGTGCAATGACTCTCTTCTCCTCCTGTCCCCCACAACCCTCTCCCCAACCCTCTTCCCTCAGGTTGTTGTCACAGGCAACATCTCCCTCATTCTAACACTGAACTCCATCACCTTTCTAGCATGCCTGCCAAAGAGTCTTTAGATGTTGATGAAAAATAGGGATACCCTGATTATGACACCTCTGCCTATGCCAACATGACAGGTTCCCCTGGTGCAGATCATTGCATGAACTTGTAGTTCATCTTTTCTTTTACTCTTTTGTTTCTCACTGAGGTTTTGAATGTACTCAGGAGGTAATGTTATGATTTTACCCTATTCTTTTCTCTCTTGTCATTGTTGCTTACCATCATCAGCCTAACCCAATGCTTCCACTTTGATAGAGTGCTCTAGAACATGCAACATGTTCATCACACACCATTATCTTTCTTATCTTTGTTTTCCTTTGTTTTCAAATCTTCTTTGCTTAGTCATGGTTATTCCATAACCTTCCATGGCTTTCCATTGCACAGTATATAAGCCTAGATACTTCATCCCTTGTACTCTAGCTTAGTCCTGCTCAATCTTACCTCATTCCTCCTTTGCTCCCCTCATCATAACTTGCTGCTACCTCTTTGGTAGGCAGACTTACCTTTGAACCACCTGCTATACATCCTAGCAGGAAGAACCCTTGACCCTGTGCAGCAAGTCCTTTGTCCTCTCCTCAAACCCTTGACCCTACAATCAGTTCTTTGAGCCTACACTCATTCCTACCCAGACCAAGCATAACACTATCTTGCTATGGAACTCTGAGAGGAGAACCAAGAGAACTTGACTGAGGAGTTCTTTAGGGGTCTATTGGCTTATATACTTCTTTAAATATTTGTCCATGTACTGTATAGATCATAGATAGATTGTCCATGCATATCTGGTGAGGATGTGGCAGCATAGCCATACATGTGTAGATCATGAGGAAAACATACCATAGGTGCATGGTGTGGCAGATCTACTGTAAAGACAAATGATCATAGGGGCCAACATGCCCTAGGTGTGAGGCAAGTCTGATTGTGACATGTGTGATGTCCATGAAAGAAATCAAAAGGTAAGTGCATGGTCCATGAGTCCATGAAGAAGTGAAAGATCAAGCAGGTCCATATATCCATAAGCAAAAGATAAACATACACTTAGATATCAGCCATTGCTGATGTGTACACTCCATCAAGAACCAAGAATGGAAAAAGAAAGGAGACATAAAGAAGGCAAAAAATGTTCATCCATAACAGTATATAAATCCAATAGACCCCAAGGAACTCCTCAGTCAAGTTCTCTTGGTTCTCCCCTCAGAGTTCACAAGCAAGACAGACTACTTTCCTTACTTCTTTTCCTCTTCAAGTACTTGCAATCATGTGCTTGCTCTTTCTCTCACACTTTCACCTATGCCAGATACCAGACAGCAGCTCTGAGTGTTTCAGTACATATGTCCATGAGTGAGTATGTTGACAACCATGCAGCATAAATGGTTACATAAGGGAGACTTTCATACAGCTCTTAAATACATGCATAGAGGAAATGAGGTAGAAAGTATTCTGGTGGACAAGAACACCAAGCTCTATGCTGCAAAACTAACTCAGTATAGAAACACTAATTCATTGACTACCCACAGATTGAATGATGTAATACCACATTCATGATAAGCTTCTCCTTTGCCTCTCTGTCTGCAGCAAGATACTGGTCATAAAGCCCTTCAAGTTCTTCAGCCACCTGAACAGAAGTGCCAGATGTGTAGTATTTTTCTGCAACCACATTGAATGGATCAAGGGTCTTGTTTTGAACAGCAAAAAAAGAATATTGAAGAATAAGTAGAAGACCTATAAAAGTGTAAATATTTTGCAAACATGACTTTGAAGAACTTGCCTATTCCTTGTTGAAGAACATCTTTCCATGTTTGCCCCTTTTTTGAAGCCTGAAAAAAATGGATCTGGTTAATAAATGAACCATTATATGATAAAATATACAACAAGAGAGCTGTGCATGCTAGATGATAAAATCTATGAAAAAATAAGCTTTAGCAAATGCATATGACCACTTCCATTCAAGTATGTACAAACCTGCTGCAATTCTTCAGTGTGCATTACCTGACCAGCATTAGATATCTGAGTTGATATAAAGGAAAAGAAAACTTACTCTCTAAAATAAGATGATAAATTACATGTGCCACACAGAATGAAGAAACAGAAATGACACTTACTAACTAAATGGAAATAATACACTAATGTGAGAAATACAGAATTTTTTAAAAGAACCTGCTTACATCCTAAATAAAATGGATGTAACAGTAATACCAGAAAGTCAAAATATGGCTCACCACCTAAGTGATATTATTGGGGTAAAAAAATGCAATAGTTGGTTCAAAACAACCAAGGAAAACAAGAGTCAATATCACATGCTTGATATACAGTAGAAAACAGAAGGGAAATGAGGTGGTTGCTAATTTTTCAATGATGGAGCACTTACCAGAAATATAAAATAAGGCCACTTACTTCCTGGGAATGAAACAGCAGCAGAGCATGGATCATGAGAGAAATGGTGATTTTCAATGCACATCAAACCACCTACTCCCTATAAATGAAATAGCAGTAGAAAATGGGCCATGAGAGAAATGGTCATTTTTGAAGGATATGAGCTTACAAGCTATGAATGGAGTAGTAGCAGAAAATGGGCCATGAGAGAAGTGGAAATTTTTGATACACATCAGATCACTTACAGGCTATGAATGGAATAACAGAGGAAAATGGGCTATAAGAGAAATGGGCATTTCTGATGCTTATCAGACCACTTACAAGCTATAAATGGAACAGGAGCAGGAAATGGGCCATGAGAGAAATGGACATTTCTGATCCACATCAGACCACTTACTGGCTATGAATGGAACAGCAGCAGAAAATGGGCCATAAGAGAAATGGACATTTCTGATGCACATCAGAAACCTTACAAACTATGAACAGAACAACAGCAGAAAATAGGCCATGAGAGAAATAAATGTCCCTTATGCACACCAGACCACTTACATACTATGAATAGAATAACAACAGAAAATGGCCATGAGAGAAATGAATATTTCTGATGCACATCAGACTACTTACTTGCTGTGAAAGGAATAGCAACAGCAAATGGGATATGAGAGAAATAAACATTCCTAATGCACATTTGACCACTTACATGCTATGAATGGAACAGGAGCAGAAAATAAGCCATGTGAGAAACAGATATTCCTGACACACATCAGATCACTCACAAACTGTAAATGAAACAGCAGAAAAAGGGCATGAGAGAAATATCCATTCCTAATCCATACCAGACCATACCAGACCACTTACCTGCTATGAATGGAACAGCAGCAAAAATGGTCCATAAGAAAAATGAACATTTCTGATGCACATCAAACCACTTACTCCCTGTGAATGAGACAACAGCAGAAAATGAGCCATTAGTGAAATGGACATTTCTAATACACATCAGACCACTTGCTTCCTATGAATAGAACAGCAGCAGAATATAGACTATGAGGGAAATCACCAATTCTGATGCACATCAAACCACTTACAGATTGTGACTAGAAAAGCAGCAGAAAATTGCCATGAGAGAAATGGACATTTCTGATGCATCAGACCACTTACAAACTATGAATGGAATAGCAGCAAAAAATTGGCCATAAGAGAAATGGACATTTCTGATGCATATTATATCACTTACATACTATGAATGAAACAGCAGCAAAACATAGGCCATAAGAGAAATGGACATTTCTGATACACATTGGACCACTTACATACTATGAATGGAATCACATCAGAACATATGCCATGAGAGAATAGTCATTTCTGATCTACATCAGACCACTTACATGCTATGAATCAAACAGCAGCAGAAAATAGACCATAAGAGAAATAGTCATTTCTAGTGCACATCAGACTTACTCCCTATGAATCAAACACCAGCAGAGAATGGGCTATGAGAGAAATGGACATTGCTGATGTACATCAGACCACTTACTCCCTATGAATAGAAGATCAGCAGAGAATAGGCCATAAGAGAAATGGATGTTGTTAATGCACATTAGACCACTTACTCCCTATGAATGAAACAGTAGCAGAAAATGGACCATGAGAGAAATGGACATTTCTGATGTACACCAGACCACTTACATACTATAAATGGAACAGCAAAAAATGGCCATGAGAGAAATGGACATTTCTAATGCACACCAGATCACTTACAAGCTATGAATGGAACAGCAGCAAAAAATGGACTGTGAGAGAAGTGGTCATTTCTAATACACACCAGACCACTCACTTCCTATGAATGGAATAGCAGCAAAAAATGGGCCATGAGAGAAATGGTCATTTCAGATGCACATTACACCACTTACAAGCTATGGATGGAACAGCAGCGGAGAATAGGACATGAGAGAAACAGATATTTCTGATGTACATCAGACCACCTACCTCCTATGAATAGAAAGTAGCAGAAAATGGTCCATGAGAGAAATAGATATTCCTGATGCATACCAGACCACTTACTCCCTATTCATAGAGTAGCAGCAGAAAATGTGCTATGTATGAGAGAAATGGTCATTTCTGATGCACATCAGACCACTTACTCCCTATCAATGGAATAGCAGCAGAAAATGGGCCATGAGAGAAATGATCACTTCCAATACACATTGAATGATTTACCTCCTAAATCAAAAATCATATTCAACATTAAATTTGTTTTATTTGTTGCCTCAATCTTACCTATGCAAATGATTCAATTTATCTCCTACCAACAGATTAAACTGTGTAATCATACCTGTGTGTGTGGAAAGTAGCTTGCAATTGCCTTTATTACATCATGGTCTTTTTCAGCAATCCTGAAATCAACATAATCCCTGAAAACATTAGACATATCTTCTTCAGCAATCCTGAAATCAACATAATCCCTGAAAACACTAGACATATTACTTTACATGTAGGTGTACTGTATTATGGTGCCTTTACTCACTTGCTGATTGCATGTTTGATGCAAAGTAATATGTTTTTTTCCTGTGCTGATACTAACAACATTTGCAATGATTCACTGTCTAATGCAGCTGCTGTTTCCTCCAATAATGCACTGCATCCCATGTCAGTTGTGTCCATATCTGAGATATGCTTGATGTTATCAAGGTAAAGATATTGATTAGGTATGGTCACCTTGTAGTTGTACTGATCTTTTGGGTGGAAATGCCATCTTACACAAATCTCCCCAAATATTTCTTTTCTGGAACATTTCTTGGACAGCAACCTGTAGTTTTCTCTGCCTTTCATCCTCAGGCAAGAGTATGTACTCAGGCTGAAATGCCTGTGTCAGAAGGGCATCAAATTTTGTAAACAGCACCACAACTGGAACTATCAATTTAATCATTAGCACAAATACATGACCCCAAGAAGCATACTCTCACCATTTCTGGTATCACATTCACCAAAAAACATTTCCTCTGCAGCTGTGATGGCACGATGGAGTTGATCCATAGGGATACAATACCTACATCTATGTATTAGTATCAAAGCAGAGCACACCATTTCTCCTCACCATATGGCATGAATCTGATCTTTAAGCTTGTAGGTGGCAGAATGGCCTGCAAGAAAGTCTTTCATCTTTTGGACTTCTTCTTTACCTCCAGCCTCAAACCCAGGGGAGTCATGGAAGACAAACTTCGGGTTACTCTTGAAAACCATTTCATGGTTGATATCATGCATCCCACACTGAAGATGGCAAGTGAAATCATGCTTTTATTACACATATAGTATGCAACACCTCACCTCCCTTGTGCCTTCAATTCTTTCATCCACCTGAACACATTACCAGGTTAGCATACCTTGAATGCAACCTGATGAATATTAGTACCTTATGCCCATTATAATCATATATCTCAGGCCCCACTGTAGAATTGCAGATCCTCTGTAGGATGGTTGTCTTTCCAGCATTTGCTCGGCCAATAACAAGAACTCTAAATCGACCAAATTTCTCCATGAGATTTTCATCAATGTCTTGCATGATATGAGAAATATTGGCAGTCCTCCTTGGCTCTTTTATGACAATCAAGTTCTGAGCACATACAAAAATGCAACATGCCTACTTGGCACAGCAACATTATAACCACTGGACTGAGTTCCAACAACAAGGTCTTCAATTTCATGAGCAGAAGTTTGGGAATGAGATCTTTGGGCAGGTAAATCACTGGTAGCTTTGTCAACAACCTCAGGCGTGGCTGAGGTGGTCTCCTGAACGCAATCTGGCTGCAAGCACAACATGACACCCAGCCGAGTGATGGGGCTGTGTGATTCTGTGTGGTGGGGGTGGGACTCCAGAGCAGGTACAAGACCAGCGCTGGCTGAGGAAGCAACACCAGTGGGGTCGAGGGATCGAGCGGGCTGAGTGTTCGTGTTGTTTACCAGTACACTAGGCGGTATAAAGTCGGACTGCTGGACAGATGCAAGACAAATGGACTTATCAGCAACATCAGTGGTATCCTGAGCATGGCTGTGCCGCAAGCCAAAGAAGCCAGAGCTGGCGCTCCGTTGAGCTGTGAGGGTGTCGGAGCTGTGGGAAGGGGCTCGCGAGACGCTTCTAGAGATACGAGATCGAAGATCCTTGATTTTCTCCTTGAAGCTTGTCATTGCGGAATTGAGTATAACCTGAGGTGTGGATGAGCACAAGTGACCGCTTGGATGATGGGACAATGTGAGATGCGGACGATGCGAACAGTGATGCGACTTGCTGTGTATCCGAGTCATAGTTTCCACGATGATCTCACGAGACCCACAACCCCGTCTTCACCCGGTCATGGGAACTCAGTTTACCACGACAGGGTTGGATATTAGTGATGCAGCCAGTACCAACAATCACCGCTGCGACTGTTCCTGCACATGCCAAGTTTCAGGCTCTCTTTTGTTTCGCTTCCTCTGGCCCGTTTCTTCGTTCAGTTGCTGACATTGGTATCGATCAACACATCAGAAGTTTCAGAATGTCGGGGCGTCGACGAAGATGGTCAGAGAGCGGTAGGTTTAAACAACCAAGTGAGTGCCATATGTCGATCGGAGTGGAACTCTTCAATCGAACGCGTCCTCGCGAGACAACAATCATAAGCATGCATACATAGCTGTTACCCCCACTTGCTCGTCCCTCGTATCCCCAACCCTCGCCAACCTTCATCTCCCCAGCCATAGGAGCTGCCCTTCGGCACCTCGTAGCTTCTTTCCCACGGGCGTCAAGTACCCATGCAGGCTCCTCCCTTCTCTTTGCTGCAAGGCTTTCCTGCCTGCACTTGCAGCCCTCACAGTGCCCAGCATCCTTTGCCACCTGTGAGTGCTACGCGCTCGCCGCCCAACCACAGCTACTTTCCCCCTACAACATACCTTATTTACTACCTAGCACGATCTGTACCCATAGTCACCGAATCCACTCCTTGATCCCATGCATCTCTAGCGACACCCAAAGAGTATTACATAACTTCGTCGCAAAATTGTCCGTCGAAAGCGGTGACATTCTCCGTTTGTGATGTCTACGCATCTCTGGTACATGTTTCGCTGACGATCAACGCGCAACAGGTATCTTGCATTCTTGTTCGCGTGCACGCTGTTCAAGCACGCCGAGAATGGACTGAACATGTACGTTTCACTTTGCATATCTCGCGTAGTCATCAAGAGCATGCATCACAAACCGCACGACGGATCATACATCATGATGTTCCTTTGTTGGAATGTCTTGCAAGAATAGTCATCGCAGCCACTCTTTTAGTGAGATGCGATTTCACTGCTGTTGAGACGATTTACAGTCAGTGGCCGAGATAGCGACTAGCGCCTGCAAACTTTAGAAAGGACCGATTAGCTGGCGAGTTGGCAGAATGTCATTTGAGAGGTAGTTGCTGGTATCTACTCCCGTGAAGAAATGCTCGGTCTCGCATGATTGATGTCCTTGACCACTGGCACAGCTCTACCGGTACACAGGCTGTAATTGGGCTCGATTAATCTCGAATCTATTGGGCTGACTGAGTTCCTGCAAGGTCCTACCACCTCAAAGTTTAGTAGCATGACAACCTAAGGTCTCTTCTAGAAGAAGTAAAATGTGAGGCAAAGTCGAAGCAGTGGCGATGCAATAGGTCCAACCAGGCCAGATACAGAAAACAGACAGCACGCACGGGGCCCCCGACCCACGGCATCGATGTCCTAATTAAACCTAACCCCCCAGAACGGGTTGTACAGGATAATGCATGAGCGCATCGAACGCGAGTTCGGTGTGCCTTGCACCACAGACCTGGCCATAATTCAAAAGTCAACTCAGTGCACGACTGCTGACAAAAACCCAGAGCATCAAATTGAATCGTGCCAAAAAGGCGATCGAATTGGCGATCTCGATCCTTTCTTAAACGAACGCATGGAGAGTTGGGCTCGAAAATGAAAATAGTCAACTCTGAGTTTAGCGCTCGGTTTCCATGTCCTTTACCTCGTGTTCGAATTGCTCCGGGGTCGCAGCCGTATACATGGACGCAAGCACTTTGTACGCCCTATCCACGTTCCCTCCTCATACTAGAATAGGTGCCCTTCAGAGGAGATCGTCGGCGTAGCGTGTACAAGTAGCTGTGGGACATCAAACACTCACGAAATTCAGGGAAGAGCCCTAATAACGTGAGCTGTTGTCCAGCTGGAACCGCACTCAATCCGCCATAGTCGAAGTTTTCCATAGGGATCATGATGACGATGAGCACCCGACTTCGAAGGGGCATCGGGGAGAGTTTTGGGATGTAGAGTGAGATGATACACGATGCGAGACTCACACAGATTCCGATCGGGAAACGCTGGGCGAGCATGAGGTGCGAGACGCAAATAGACCTGTGTAGCATACCAAATTCCACACGGTGCAAGATACAGCTCGTCAATGGCACCACCGACGAAGATGGTATCAGCGATATCCAGAACAGATTGGTGACCCGGTTAATCTGACATATTGCCCGCACCAAGACCACCAAGGAGAGCACCAGAGGGTCGTCGCGGAAGTGACAAAATCCTGTAAATCACATGACATCGAGCCCAAGGACTTCTTGAATGGCTCACCTTTTGGTCATTCGACAGTGCACTTGGTCCAAGATCGCTTTCGATGGCGATGAGCGCGCCAGGGATTGCGTCGATATCGCGGTCTAAGGTGTAAAAATGTGGTAGTGAGGGATCTTCCCTGAAATTGCAGGAGCAACACCTACCAAAGAGCAAGCACGAGTGTGCAGTACAACAGCTACCCAGAAGCCAGAGAATCCATGTCGTCCGCTCCTCGCATGGCCTTTTGCTAGGTGTATGGTACCGACGTGAACGGGCCAAGGTCCTGAGGAATGGTCAGGTGTTCTGAGAAATGGGCGGGTAGATGAACCTGACTGTCACGGGGAGTCTCAGGCCTGTACGGCAAAAATAACTTAGAGTTCGAACCGTGAGATACTTTGGTTTTCCGGGGATGTCCAAGTCGCTGTATCCCTCATACCCAGCCTGTCTCCTTCTCTCACACGCAGGATGACCAGCTCCTCGACAACTGCAACGGAAAACACCGGGTAGCGATGAAATTCCGGCTGTTTCGAGCTAGGATGAGCAGTGACAACAAGGTACTTGCAAAGCTTCCATGTGAGGGTTACCACGCATGCCCTGGGAGGACCAGGTAGAGGTGGGATGAGGGCCACGCGTTTTTACGGCTTGTAGCTGGTCAACCGCGCTGGGCAGCGCCTTACTCCCGTGTGCCAACAGGCCGCCCATGGGGCGCTTGGTGACGCATTCCGTGAAGCCGGCTCCGTGGTCGCTTCGAATCATGGATCGAGTTGCCCGATAGATGGTATGTGGCAGCATTTTCCACGGCATGTCAAAAGCTTCACTATCGGCAAAACAGCTCGCCAACTCGGAGGGTTTACAATGCACACGTGCGGGATCCTGCTCCGGCGGGTCCATTCGTGTTTGCGCTGTAGAAGCTCGTGGGCTGTTTCGAAGCCCAATAGACCTACGATGTCTCATGTCTTGGTGACAACAGAAGGTTGGCCCCGGAAATGGTACACTTCAAATTTGTAGCGTTATATTATACTGATGCACGAATAGGTGGAGGAAGAAGAGTGATCTCTGTAGACTGACAGAAGCGCGGTTGAGCACATTGATCCCACCAATCAGGTCGTCCAGGGAAGCGTGCTACTCCCTTGTGGGCTATTTGAAAGGGTTCGTCCGCAACCTCACGGCGCATATATTGACTGACGGCTTTACTCAAAAGTTCCTGCTACGTTGTGGAAGTTCCCGGAAACCAAACTCGAGGTGGCTCACCTCGCGATCGCATCCCATGGTCCTCTGTGCGTTCCTTTCCAGGACCTCTGTCATGGGAAGCCCTTCATATCGAACGCGTGTCCCACATCCGGTTTTAGTGGCGAATACGTGGGCTTCCCAACGCTTTCGTTGACATGAATGTTGTGTGCTAGTGATTACTATACATACCGTCGAACGATGTTTGCCCACCTTAGCTTAGATCGAGGGAATCTATTGCGCTAACTTGACGAGCTGCATAGACACCGGAAATCAGCTCGAAGTTCGCCGCATCAACGATAGGGCAACCACCAAGGGTCAAAATATGTGGTGATTCCTAGTCCCGACTTCCTAGAGGGCTTCTCAGATGCAGAAGAGCCGATCCAAGTAGGCTACGAGCCATTAAGTATCGCACAATTACATGCATGGGGTGGTAAGATATGAGAAATGAATACGTATAGCGGTAGGAACTGGACACAGACGAAGAAGTGCATCGGCCATAGCATCCGTGTTTGCTTGAATTCTTTGGACCATAGTTTTTCTAGTCTGACGGAATTCGTCAGAGAATCCATCAAACGTTCTCCTCGGCCGATGGCGTCGTCTGGTCGAATTCCGGATGCGTAATACCATTCGTGGGCTTCCGGGCATCCATACCCTGACGAGAGCGCTTCATAAATGCATAAAACTGGATCGTTGCAACGCACAGGTGGTCCAGCTGGTACGATTGTGCCGGCGTTTCCAGACTGTTCGTCAGCCCTCGTGCTGTCGGTCGCTTCTGAACTTTGATGTGTCAGAAAATCCATCGTGATGATGTTCTCTCTCGCGTCGCGTCCTGATCTAATATACTCCCTCGCGTTCAGGTTGGCAATCAAAGTGTTAAAGTAAACAGAGCCAATGGCGAGACCGGTGATGGCATAGAGTGCGCCGTTGGGGAAGGTGTATATCTGACACGCCCGAATGAGTGTCTGCCATGGAATTATAAGCGAGTGAGGAATGCACACCAAAATGAGGGTCGTGACAGCAAACGCAGCCGTCCATACGCCCGTATTCACAGAGAAAAATACGAGCCGTTGCAAGAGGCGCACCGTTCTTGCGGAAAGGAATTTCTGTGAGTGTCTCCAAAAGGTCAACAGGACAAGATATACTTGTGGATAACAGCTTGGGAGCGCGAGCGGACAAGCAAAAATGTCATGGAGATAGCGATCAAGATGTCCGTCCCGGCCGCAACAGCGAGAAACAAGCTACCAAACGTCTGCACAAACGCGAGATCGTCAATTTAATGCCAAAACATATTCACATACCGAATATGGTCTGTGAGTTATCTTATTCAGCGGAATAACTTTAAGAACGCTGGGTGCGAACCGAAGACTTAAGTAGATGATAGACCACGAAAGATGAACCGACTCACCCATTCACGATATGGAGTTCACTTATGACAATATCTAAAAATTATCACAATGAGCGATTGCCATGGTAAACGGATGAAGGAAACATACAGAAAGCAGCAACTGATACCCAAAATTTTTTGGTGTCAGCGCCCTATGCCCGATAATAAGAACGGCAGCTTGTACCGATTTGGATGATCGCCAGAGGGGCCTACATCCCACTTAGAACGAAATCGAAATTATCCGCATGCAAAATCCTTACCCATATAAGTGGGACGAGAATCCTCTTCCCACTATCTGAGTGGTTGTGGTCACTTAAACGAGTAAGGTAGAGGGTGGCGGGAGCACACAAATGTATATCTTGCGGACGAGATAGCCTTGTGAAGGTATCGAAACCGCGCACTAGAGATGTCAATTAGCGTTGGTTCTCGACAATGAAAAGGCCAAATACCATGAAGATTAGCTGCAACTGTGATGATGTAGGTAACCACCTCCGGTGAGATCATAAAGTGAGCGTACGGAAATTTCCCTGGTTAAGTAATAAAAGGATGGCTACTTGAGGGCGAAAGTCAGTAGCTAGTCACTCACGGGACCGCTATCGTAAACGCCAGTGGGTTCGTCAGTCCGCCCATAATATATTTGTATGCTAAACGAGGCACATCATGGGTCAGTGATGGTTGAACGCTGAACATGACGACGTACGCACTTCCAGCCACAGTCAAGGCTTCATGGATGGTGTTCAATGCGCTGTGTTGAGACCTCAGAACAGTCACGGATGAGAGGCGGGTAAATATTACAATAAAAATGCCACCTAGAACGGGACTTTACTTGCACGTACATATGTCATGACATTGACTCACGAAAATCTTTATGGCCAAGGGGTCTTTGGGATAACTAGAGCATTCATGGTCAACCGGAGAAGCGGTGGTGCGAGCATTCTTCACTGTATGTAGTAAAAAAACCTGTTCAAGAAACTTTATCGAATACTAGGGTAACACAATTTGGAGAGCACTCGCGTTTGCATGCATGTGAGGCCGTAGAGTGCGGTCGTTAATACCGCACCAAAGTAGTACGCCCCGTATAGCGGACCAAGCGGCGGGAGACTTGGTGCCTGCGACATGGATGATGGCGGGGAATCCAAGGATCGGTGCGCCGGCGGCAGTCTTTTTATATAACATACAAATTTTTATTCTGAAAATGATCGAGGACCGGATGTATTTCCGGATACGGTGACGCGTGAAGCAATGCAGTATAAAGATAGGGGTAAGGAAACCACCAAGCCGACGCCCGCCACCACACCAAAAACACAACGCTTTCCCCCGAAGGATGAGAATGGCGCAGTGGTTGTTGGAGGTGAGGCTGAAGTCGTCGCAGACATGCCGTGGCGGGGTTTCAAACCAGTGCTGACGCTGCCACCGCAGCCTTAATTAACGCGCCTGTTCATTCTTAACTACAGACCAGCTGCCTAATCCCTTTTCCGCACACAGGCAGCATTGCGGCCAAGGGCGTTGGAGTCGACAGGTAAAATATGTTGTTGAAACTGGAGCTATATGGCGTTAATCTACGCACCACACAGCCACCTGAGCCTCCGAGTCGAGGAGCACAGAAACTTTACACTTTGCAACACCACATATACTAAACAGTATATCTAACTGAAACCACCTACTGGACCTGCTGTACCTTCCAAATCTGATTGTCACCCTCCCAACGGTTCCACATCTGCACGGGCGTCCCGGGCGTCGAATCGCCATGGTTGGCCAGGTCGATACAATAATTGTTATCGCTCGCCGCAAAGAGCCTACCCCGTTCATCAGCGCCAACAGTTTCAACGTGCGCCTGCAAACGCACCTCACGCCACCCTGAGCGTCCTCGACGCGCCAACCGTACGGAGACGAGGCCGCGATGACCTTTTGGCCATTGTTCAGGTCGCCGCCGGCCGCGAGGTACTGGCCGCTCCCCTTGGACTTGAGGTAGAACGTCTGGTCTCCGCCCGCGTTTTCGAACGTCCACTACATTAAGGAGATGGGTCGTCAGTACATCAGCGGGCGAGGAAAAAGAAGGTAAACGTACCGCTTGGTTCGGTCCATTGTGGAACTCGAAACCGATGACTGGCAGTGATTGTGCATGAGCGACTTAGGGCTCAAACACACGCAGTAGCAAGAACGTACTGGAGATGTTATCGCCGCCAGAGAGGTCGATGCAGGTGCCCCCCTTGGCGTTGGTAAGAGAGTAGGAATTGTTGGCTTGAATGTTGGACATAGTCGCACAAAGAAAGGCAGGCTTTGGGAGAGGGGCTTCGGGCGGCTGGAATTTATATCGGTGGCTGACGTTAGCCATGACGGTGGTGATGACGTTCTTGTCTCGGTCCCCTATCAAACGTCCGCTGCGGCGACCATAATCAATGGATCCGTAATTCGTCCACTGAGTCCTGAATGGAGCGGCTTATAATGAGATTAGTTCATGTCTACCTTTTCCCTGGCAGCGTGCGCACAATTCCACAGTCTGCGCCTCCGAATCCCCCGTCGCCATCGGTGTCACAGGTAGCAGATTCGTCGTTTGCGGTGCCCTAAAACCCGTTCTCTCCCCAGCTCAGGCGCCTTCAACGCCTTCGGCGCACCCTCGACCCGCGCTCGCGCTCGTGGCGACCGTCGACCCCCGTGATGGTCCGCACTCGGCCAATGTCCTGCCCGGTCAGTGGCCTGTTCACATTCGCACGCAGAGGAGCATCCCCAGAGGCCACCCACTGTTTTCCGTGCAGGTATCTCTGAAACCACCAGACTTTGTCCCATCCTGGAGCTGCCAGCAGCAGAATTACGCTCCTCGCCCCGGATCCATCGCGCAACGTACGACTGGGAAATATCAGCCCGCATGTTGGGGATGAATATGGGCATTGAAGACATCTCCGACCAGTCTATGATTGTGCCCAGTCCCAGTACGGCGGCAACGCCAGTCTTGGGCTGGGGTTCGACCGCTAGCGGTGTTTGCATGAGCCATAATAAGCCCTTTGAAAGGATACGTGGAGGTCCCGGCCAGGTCATTGGCTGCGTAGCGAAAGGCGGGGGCTCGCGTGCTTTCCTGATCTTCTGGGGATAAAGTCTTCAGCGAGCTTGGGCTTGAATGGTTGGTAACAAGCTGGTAATGTTGTTTTTGGTCACGAGGGCACACGACCAGGGCAGTGTGTCTGGGGTCTTGGCTCTAATTCCTCAAACCCATGTGCTGAACTGCGCCGAGACGACCCGCACCGCGGATAAACATGCACGTAGGTCACGCAGCTCATTGACGTGGGTCCACGTACTACCCGTCGTACGACCGCGTGAGGATGGGAGGGTGTTCAAGCACGATCGAACGTTACTACCTGTCGCACACGCCCCACCCTCGCCCGGTTCACCCACTCACAAGCGACCCTGCTCGCAAGAACGTGCTTGCGAGTTGCCCTTGCCCGTACGCGCCCATACGTCTCCAAGGACCACATGTATCGACGCGAATTTTGTGCGTCAAGTTAGAGTTTACTAAATTTCTTGCCGCTTTCCCGATACCTAGATCTTGTGACACCTGAGAGGACTCCCCAGGACCGCAGCTCTCTCCTCCTATCATCGCGTCGCCTCATGATCTCATAGAAAGGTACTGTTTCATCGGCTTGTTTCAGAGCATGGTGACACACCCGTCGCTCCCATACACCCGATTTCCGTCCTTTTCCACTTCACGCGAATATTGCACCATTGCGACGGAACGATAAAAAGGAAAGTAGGAAGAATGGGACTGTTGGAACGAATCTCGCCTCTACTTGCACAGCATGCTCACATTCATTACACTCCTTTCGCTCTTTACTTTGACCAAGACGATGCCGCTGGCGATACCGCCCCGCAGATGTGTGGGCACGATCTCATCGCTGGATGATGTGAACGAAGCGGTCAAGTGTCAAGCCATCAACATCAACGCATTCACCGTGCCGTCTGGAGAGACTTTTATACTCAACCTTTTGGATGGCACAAGCGTCAACGTTTGTGAGTGAATATCTACCTTCGATCAGGTTTCATGGAACCGGTTGGTGAATTTTGTCAGTGGGAGACATCCAGTTCGATACTGCTCCCTGGAATGGCGTTTTGTTCGAGGTCTCGTGCGTCGCATTCCTCATTCGAGTCCAAAATTTTTGCTTATATTGAATTTCTGATGACAGAGGCAATGGCATCACCTGTGAGTATGCCCATAATAAAGCGTCGTTCAGACCGAAGCCAACAGTACGGTTCCAGTTAACGGGAATGGGAAGAAATGGAATGGTGGTGGACCATTTTATTGGGTGAGTAAAGCTGCACTTACTGCCTGTTGGGACGTCTAAACCAGCTATTGGCAGGACGGCCAGGGATCCAGTTCCACAAAGCCTGATCTCATGATGAAGTGTGTGCATACTCATCTCATCGAGATAAGTTTATTCCTGACGTGATCGACAACAGCGTCCATATTTCGGGGACGTTCTCAGTATGTGGATTCGCAACGATCTTAAGCATGATATCGTATTTAATGCATACCGTGACGTTCCTTGTATCAGAGCGTTTACATCCTCAATTCCCCCACACGAGCGATCGCCCTGGACACTAGTGGCCCGTTAGTCGTCGAGGATGTCACGGTTGACGACAGTGGGGATTCTAATTCTTTTCTCTTACTCACAATTTAACCAACCTTCAAAATAAAAGGCCAGGGTGCGCTCCCTAATGAGAAGAGCAATGGACAACCTGCCGGTTAGGGGCATCGATGTAGACGGAGCGTTCTGAACATTGATCCAGTCCGCAGGGCGGAACACCGATGGTTTTGACATTTATGGGGAAAATATCACCCTCAGAGACAGGTGAAACTCCATGTCTATTCTGTATTTCACTTAGCATTTACGCATCCGGTTCCCAGCATCGTAATAAACCAGGTGATTATGGTTGTTTCTTTCCCTTGTGAACCGCTGACTGGTCGTGAACTCAGGATGATTGTGTGGCCATCAACGATGGAAATAACATTGTTATCGAAAACGTTCGCTGCGAAGGTGGTCATGGTCTATCTATCGTGCGCGGTGTTACCGATATCAATGATGCGGGAATTAATTCCGACTTACAGGGTTCCATCAGCTCTGACGCTGCAGTCGAGAACGTCCTCTTCAAAGATAACACAATCCTTAACAGGTACTCCCTACCAATGTATGTTAATCATAAACCACTGAACCAAGGTCATGATCCATAGCCAACAAGCATTCCGCATCAAGACGCATCAAACAGCTGTTAATGGGAGGGTCTCTAACATCACCTATTCCGTACGGAATTCCCCCAGATCTTACCATATCTTGCTCACAGAGTATTACCAGGGCAACACGGCAACGGGCTGTACTCAATATGGTGTACTGGTCACTCAGAGCTATCCCTCAGAGTTCGGGACACCGGGAAATGGCGTCACCATAAGTGTGAGTGACTCGATTCATCATGATCGGCACAAGTGGTGACAGGTCGTCATTTTAGGACGTTAAATTTGTCTCTGGCACGACAGACATCACCGTTGCAGAGAATGCCAAAACGGTTGGGATCAATTGCGGTGCCGGCTCGTGTGCGGGTCTGTCCTGATTCGTTTCCATCATCGAAATTTATAGCTGATTGTTTCCATAGGAGTTTGGGATTGGACAGACTTGAAGGTTACTGGCGGAAGTGCGGGTCAGACCGTAAATACACCTAATCTGATTCGTTCTGGAGTGTAAATCCGGGGTGTTGGGTCCACTCATTACGTAATAATTATTTGCATCAACTCTAAGTAAATTTGCTTGAAATGCACCCGCTCGACTGGATAGATCTTCATTTTAGCGGCGAATATCCTGGTCAACTATCACATCTCGAGGATGTCGCACCACGGGGAACTTGCGGTGGACGACTCTGCGGCCGACCAATACCCCTTTTTTTTCGGGATTGCCTATGAAAATTTGGAGTTTGAACCAGACACTACGATGCAACTCCTGATCCCACGTCTGGGGTGTGGTTCCCTCACGGACAGTGATGATGCGGAATCTGGGGCATCACCGGGTTTGGTGCCTCCTCCGGACTCGTCTTCACCTGTTGGCCTTGGCGCCGACTCTTCCACATCATCCGAGGACCTGGCAGCGGATCTGTCCTTTAGCATGCGCGACGGTGGACTTCAAGAGCTGTATGGCGACTGTACTGATTCAAATAGATTCGTCTTTCCCACCACAACTTTGATTCACCGTTTCCCCTCTTCCTCTCACCTACCGACCTCCGAACTAGGCACCCGTGTTGGTGTCACTCCTCGTTTGGATGGCCAAGGTTCAGGTTTCCATGCGCATATATGCGAAGGCAGCTCGTCGATGGACCGACGAACAGACGTGGCGACCTGCAAACAAACCAACAAATCTGGTCCTAGTATCGTCGGCTTGGCCATGGCGAGCGAGTCGGTGTCTTCTTCACGTGGTGCGCTTTCCACGGATGATCGCGATGTCGCCGGCCGCAGCAACAAAATAAACGGGAACGATATCATGACTTCTAAAATGCCTTCTCGCCCGGTGTCCATCGAATCTCTTTCTCGTCCGGTTCTTGATACGCCAAATAGGTGCTTGAAACGACGCGGTTCCTTCGCCGTCTGCCTACCGGAACCCAAGAAACCAAAGCTCGATCGATCTGGTCCTTATTTTTCGTGTGCCGACGACCCGAATGTCACACCAAAATACCAAGCCACGGAACCCGCGAGCATGCGACGCGCGCAGTCTCTAAGGTCGGAAATTTCTTCGTGCTCGATCGAGCGGACGGTACGTTCACGGTCGCCATATATGCGTACGAACGCGCATATATACGTCTCCATTCCCTAGGAATCGGCCTTTTACCCTTCCCCCCTGAGTTCGCCTACCAACCAATGCGACGCGGACAAGGAAAACGTGTGTCCAACGCTTCCG
>JBBPMV010000167.1:9323-26190 GCA_038090495.1 Heimioporus retisporus | reverse complement strand
TGAATGTTATGATCAATACCATTAGGGTATTTCTTGTAGACTGATACAACTCTGGGAGAAATGGACATGGGTGGCTTGTGGTTAGATCATTTAATAAGTTTCATATATACAAGCATTATCAGATTTGCAATTTCTTTGAATGTTATGATCAATATCATTAGGGTATTTCTTGTAGATTGATACAACTCTGGGAGAAATGGACATGGGTGGCTTATGGTTAGATCATTCAATAAGTTCCATACATACGAGCATTGTAAGATCTATAACTCCTTTTTGAATGATAACTGCTAACTATGTGAAATGTCCTGCATGCTAGTGTAATCTTGATTAAAATGGGCATGTATATCTTTTGGATGTGTTGTTTAATCTATGTCAGACTGACATATATCTGTTAATGGATGTAAGTGGGATGTTTCAAATAACTGCTTGAAAAATGATGATCAAGATAATCAGTAAAATTATAAGAACTAATGATAAGAAATATATATGCACTCAATCAAAATAATGGTTGAGCTACTGTGTTGTCATCTTGATACAATGGCTAATAGATGTTTTTTTTGATAAAGTTATATAGAATTGTATCATTCTCTCACAGCTCCCCTGATGCACATGTGCTTCTTGCATCACAGGAGACAAATAAGCCTCTGAAAATGCATCCAATACTCTGCCTTCTAGCCAGCCAATCACTGGTCCATCCTGCCTGCTGGAAATTCCAGCACTTCATCTACCCTCACCAGCCCTGCCTACTCACCAACTAGTCCCTCATCTTTCCCTCCAGCACTCATATCTGGAAGCAAGTAGCTCATCATTCAGTTTTAGAATCCATACAGTCCCACTCTCAGCTCTTGGCCTACCTGTGGTTCAACTCCTCACCCAAATTCCCACAGGGAAGGAGGCAAATGAACACATCAGATCTCACTCTGAAGGAAGTGTTGAAAATCAACAGGTTTGCCCAGCCAGACTGGAAGATGTGAAAAAGCAATGTCATAGTAGATTGAGTAGTCTCTCCCCATGCAGCACACTTTGCCACAATGACACAGGACACACAAATGTGGCAGATACAGCAGATAGCTTAAGGCCAGCTCAAAGAGTATGCTTCAAGATGGCTGGATTAAATTTCAATAAACCAGCTGAAAGATAATGCCTTCAAAGCCATCAACTGGGAGAGAGTCTTCAATCTCTCTTTGCCCACAGTAAGCATGATCCTAATAGAGGACTATGCTGATCCAAGATTTTGAACTGCCTGATTCAACACAACTCATCATCTCAGCAACATTTCCACCCTATCAATGGAACTGTGAAGAGAGATCATGGAAGGCAAAAGCCATGACATGTAGGAAGAACCCACACCCAACAATGATGAAGCATTGAAATTGACACTGGTATGAAGATCAGAAGCCTGTATTCCTTTTGTGCCTGCACCCACTTAATCTAAAATTGCAGGTGCAGGCCCATCTACATCCAGATGGAGACCTCTGGATTCAATAATCTGAGAATGCTAATTCAAGTGACTCATATGTATCACCACCAACACCCTCTCTGATTATTCCAATCCAGGAGGAGATTCAAAGACCACTCTTACCACTTTGGGTTGAGCAAGACATGGCACCAGCAATAGAGACACCTAGATCTTTTGCTGGGACACCAACACCAAAGAAGTTGAAAAAGAAGCAGAAAGGAAAAGGCAAGGAAGTTATCTCACTTGGAGGACTTGTTTCAAATAGATCTCATCTCACACACAACCACTTGGATGAAGTCCTACTAAATTGTCCAGCACTTGTAAACTTTCCACTCCATCCCATATACCTGGTTGTTAGAATCTGAGCCAACTTTAAAAGAGGCCAAAACCAAAAAAACTCATGAAGGAGTTACATCTGGCCACATTTCTACAGGTAGTGTAGATGTAGCAGAATGCAATACTTGGTGAACAAGTTATAATGATGTGGTAGAAAAGGACCATTATTATTATTATGAGGATATGGTGTATGATGAAGAGCTTTATGAATAATTATGCTTCTATCTAGGGGGTGAATCCTAGTGTGAATCACAAGACACTACTTACCATATTTCTACAAATTTAAAAAATACTGCAGAATGCAAGTCTACAAATTAATTGCTGTAACAACACCACATGTGTAAATGTGGTAGAATACAAGGGTAAAGCCACTACTAAGAGTATAGGTGAAATTACTAGTACATCTTGCTACAACAACACATACTATATAAATACAGCAAACCGACAGAGTACCAATGACCATTTATACACAAGATGTGTAGATGTGGCAGGTGCAGCACATGCACTTAACTACAATGAGACAAGTTGCACAGATGTGACAAAAGCCAATTCTATTCAAAGCAAATTTTCATGTACCCATTGGATGCTAGATAGTGGATGATGCACAAATCATCTGTCTCCCTATCTGGACAATCTCATGCACCTGGATGAGTATGAAAGAACTGCCACCATTGCTGATGACAACAAGGTTTCCATGTATGGTCCAGGGACTATACTAATACAACAAACAGAAAACAAGCATCCAGTAGTGACATTGCAAGAAGTATGATATGCACCACAAGCATCTCATAGACTATTGTTTATACCTTCCTTACCTACCCACAACTATCATTGTGAGAGTACTCAAAATGAAACATGTATTTAGAACAAGGAAGGATGCATGGTAATACAGGCTATGGCCTTATCACCTGCTAACAATCTTCACTGGTCTCAGTCAGAAATGATTACTCCTGTGACTCAAATTTATGTCTGCCTTGCAGATAATAATTCTTATCTTTTATAACATCAAAGATTTGGCCACACATCACACAATGCTTATGCCATGTACATACATCTATCAGGTGTACCCAATCCAACATTACCAAAAGCATTTCCTTCTTGCAAAAGATATCAGTTTGGTAAAATACCTGATCACAGCTTTCCAAAATCAGACTTGACCCTTAGCCTTGCTTCATACTGACCTCATGGGACCCATGCCTACCAAGCCTAGATCTCAAGTACATAAGATTTATTCCTATATTTATTGGTGACTATTGTGGTTATGAACTACTTTTATTCTTGTGAGTCAAGTCTGATTGCTTCCAGCATTTCCAATTCATGACTAAATGAGAAGAGACCTTCACAGGCCATTAGCTTACCTCAATATGTTTGGACTGAGGGGGTGAATTTTTAAGCAAAGACTTTGCAATGTTTCTCACTGCCAGAGGAATTATCCATCAAATGTCTGTGCTGAATACACCTCAATGGAATGGAAGAGCTGAGAGATTTAACTGTACCATCATGGAAAAAGCTGAGAGTATGTGATAGCATGTATGTTTTACTAGAGCCTTTTGGTAGGATGCTGTTGAAATCACTCTTCATTTATATAACTGACAACCTATGCATTACCATGAATCAAAAACTCCTATTGAAATATTCAACAGGAAGAAACTGGATGCTTGTTTCAGAGTATTTGGATGTCAAGCATCTGTGTTTATTCCCCTGGAACAACAGCCAGACAAACTGTCTCCCAAGTCTAAGGAAATGTCATTTATAGGGCATGAACCCACCACTATAGGTTGGAGATTTTGGTCAAAGAAAAAGCATTGAGTTGTTGTAGCCACTGATGCTACATTCAATAAGAATTACTCTCCATACTGTTCCAATAGTCAGGAAGATGGACCTGCCTCTATTCCTATGGAAAATCAAGACTTTGAAAAATCTGAGGATGAACCTGTGATCCACTGCAACAATACAGAAGGTGTGGATATGGCAAAAAGCACTCCTCAGGAATACACCTACATACCAGTACCTATGGTAATCAATACTACCAACCATACCAACAACCACCTAGTTGTTATGCTTGGTCCAGGTAGGAATGAGCATAGGCTCAAAGAACTAGATGTAAGGTCAAGGGTTCAAGGTAAGGATGAAGGACTTGCCATTCTGGGCCAAGGGTTCTGCCTGCTAGGGTGTATAGCAAGTGATTCAAAGGTAAGTCTGCCTACCAAAGAGGTAGCAGCAAGTTACATTGAGGGGAGTGAAGGAAACAAAGTAGAATTAAGCAGGACTAAGCTAGAATACAAGGGATGAAGTATCTAGGCTTATATACTGTGCAATGGAAAGTCACAGAAGGTTATGGAACAACTATGACTGAGTGAAGAAAGTTTGAAAAGAAAAAGAAGTAAAGATAAAGGCATGTGATGAACACATTGCATGTTCTAGAGCACACTGTTGAAGCAGAGGCATCAGGTTAGGTCAATGATGACAAGCATGGATAACAAAAGAAAAGAATAGGAGCAAATTGTAACACTAGTCATACTAACTCTGGAGATGACAATCCCTATGATTGGGACTGGGATGATATAGATCCCCCAGCTCCACCTTCACCAAGCTCATCAGATCCTAAGGATCATTTACCAGAAGGATTTAGAGCATCACCAATGCAACCTGGGATTATTCATGATAAACCCAATACAGGACATTGTAGTAGCATTAAGGATGGATGTCAGCATAAGTGTAAGCTTGTGTCTGACTCACCACTAACATCACCACCTACTTCTGAAGAAGAAAGATTTTGGAAGTACTAGCTCAAATATCACTTAATTGGATGTCTCCTAGACAAAAATCTGGAGAACCATTGCCCAGATTCCAAGCTCTACTGCATCATTATCACCCTTTGTGAGAACCTCACTCTAGATTTAGAGCACCTGTAGATCAAAGAAGATCTCAGAAAATTCCAGCTCCTCAAATCAGATCTGATAATACTTATGGAGTTCAACCTCCAATTGAAATTGAGAGAGAGATAGAGCAAGGACTGGATACAATCCAGGAGGAGTCACCAATAAGAGAATACATGGAACCTGAGCCAGACATTGCAATTGGCCATAATGATGACTTCCTTCAAATATACCAGATGTCAAACCTACAAATAAAGAAGACTTAGGAGATCTATATAGCAGTCAATGGATGAGACACCACTTGTCCATTGCTATCAGTCCTTCAGACTGCACATTATCCAAGACTTACTGGGATATTTCTAAATTATCCTGAGACCAAGCAGAAACTTGGAACAAGGCATGCCAAGAAGAAATAAAATCACTACATGAAAGAAAAGTTTGGGATTTGATAGACTTACCAAAAAGTCACATACCTATCAAAGGGAGATGGGTACTTGCCACACATCCAGGCAATTGAGTAAAAACCAAATATGTTGCAAAAGGCCTTACTCAGATTTTCAGAATAGGCTATGAAGAGACTTTCTCTCCAGTTGCCAGATTCAAATGTGTATGACTCATTTTGGCACTTGCAGCTTTTAATGATTGGGAGATAGAAGTGTTAGATGTCAAAACCACTTTCCTATTTGACAAATTAGATGAAGAAATCTATATGAATCAGCCAGAAGGATTCTGTTATGATTTGCCCCTATTCTTTTCTCTTTGTTATTTGCATTTGTCATCATTGGTTTAACCTGATGCTTCTACTTCGATAGAGTGCTCTAGAACATGCAACGTGTTCGTCACACACCCTTATCTTTGTTATTTTTACTTCTCTTTCTTTTTGAACTTTCTTTGCTTAGTCATAGTTGTTCCACAACCTTCTATGACTTTCCATGGCGCAGTATATAAGCCTAGGTACCTCATCCCTTGTACCCTAGCTTAGTCCTGCTCAATTCTACCTTGTTCCCTTCACTCTCCTCATCATAACTTGCTGCTACCTCTTTGGTAGGCAGACTTACCTTCAAACCACCTGCTATATGTCCTAGCAGGCAGAACCCTTGACCCTGTGTAGCAAGTCCTTTGTTGTTACCTCAAACCCTTGACCCTATGTCCTAGTTCTTTGACCCTACACTCATTCCTACCCAGACCAAGTGTAACAAAAGGACTAAGCTCTACGCTTAGGACTATCATCATTATAGATCCTCCACCATTCCTCCCAGGATCCCCTCTTATAGAGAACGAGTCCTGTGTGGCATGCACAGGCTCACCACAGTTGAACTCCCCTCAGAAACTTTGTCCTCATCATCCTCATCCACTGAACAATCCCACCTAGACCCTGATACCACCCTTTCCACTGCTGCTGAGCAACAGAAGGACATTGACCTCACCCACCAACTATCTTTGGTGCTTCACATCCCCAGAAGTCCCATGCTACCCTCTCCCACTCCAACTGCCTCTCACCTCCCTCTATTTCCCTTCCAAGTGCCTCACCCTGCCCCTGCCCCTCCTCCTTTTGTCCACACCTTCACCTCTACCCAACCCCTCCCACCTTTCACACCTCCCCCTATGATGTCTACCCTCTCAAAACCAGTCAAACTCTGTATCGGCTCTCCTGATGCCTTTGATGGCGATTACACTAAGGCAACCATCTGGCTGGACTCAGTTCAGACCTATCTTCTCATCAATGAGGAAGTATACAACACTGAGGCAAAGAAAATTGCCTTCGCCCTCTCATACATGAAATCTGGAGCTGCCCTCACCTGGGCCTCCTCTTTTTGCAAAGCCACTCTTGTCCCAAAAACCAATGGGACTCCTGTTGGTTTCAGCAAGTTCTCCAACTTCCTCTCTTCCTTTAGAACCACCTTTGAACACCATGACACTCAAGCCCTAGCCATTACCTGGCTCTTCATCCAATGAATGTCCAGCAATGCTGGTATCCCAGAACTCACTTCATTCATTTTGGAGTTTTGCAACAAAGTCCAGATCAGTGAAATCATGGATGAGAATGTCCTTATTGGATATTTTTCCACAGCCCTCCCTGTCTGCCTCATGTCCATGGACACCATCCCCACCAAAATCAACAAATGGTACTCCAAGGCCATTCACTTCCTCACCTAGTGGGGAAAAGCCAAAGACATCACCAAAAGGAACAAGTCTGGTTCCTCCACTTACCACTCATTCACCTCTTCCTCTTGCCCCTCGAAGGACCCCGACACCATCAAAATAGGCAAACTCACCCCCAAAGAATGTCACTGATGTATTGCAGAAGGACATTGCTTCCAATGCTGAAAGATTGGTCATCTTTCCGGCAACTGCCCTACCTTCCCCTCAAGCAACCCTAGGCTGAAAAAGACTTCAGAGAAAAAGGTTAGGAAGGTTGAAGAAGTTCCCCAACTGAAAGAAGATAAGGATGATGATGATGAAGAAACCATGGCTCGGATCTCCTTTGCCATTCCTGGTGAGGATTTTTAGATGGAGGGCATACCCCAACGCAACGACCCTCCTTTTCTTGTGTGTCTGTACTTGTATCATTGATAACAAAACGATCTATGCAAATCCCCATTCATATCATCGAACCCTTGCACTTGAAAGCTGTTGGAACTCGTGCTCTGATTGATTCAGGAGCACAAATCTCTTGCATTGACTGGGACTTCATCTGAAAACACAAGCTCCCAACAACCAAACTCACCACCCCCATCACTGTCAACAATGTCAACCAATCTGCCAACAAAAACAGTCAAATCCACTTCACCACCTCTCTCTTTGTCCACATCGGATCTGTGGCTCACCAAGTCACTGTTACGATTCATATGGACCCCTATTCTTTTTCTTCCTTTGATTTCTCCTTTCTCCCTAGACAGTATGTATTTGTTTCCTCACCTAGATCACAATTTTCCCACATGGTCAGTTGAGCCCGATCATTCTTTTCTTAGATTTCCTATATGTTTCCACTCACACTGCCATGCACTATTTATATTTATGTTTTCCCTTCATCATGGACAGCTTCATTGATCACAGCACACTGCACTTTCATACTTAGAACCATAGCCTTAAAGGCTATCCTACCACTACTCAGGATGACTCCTTTAGACAGTGCCTCCAGGCCACCTCAGTAGTATATATACCCAGCTGCCATGTACATTATTTTTAAGCAATTCCTACTTGGGTTTTTGCCTTCACCAGTCTCACCTCAGTCCTTCATCCTAAGGGAATAGTGCCCCTTACTCCTTCATCCTTTGCCTTCAATCCTAGATAAAGAGGAATTCCTGATTGTCTCTATTACAAGACCTTCAATCTCTGGTAGTCCCAACTACCTGACCCTGAACCCTAGAAACCTTTGTCTCCAGCCATGACCCCAAGACTCCTTGGCTCATCCCTGACTATGTCAGCCCCTTGTAACCCCTTCGGCTAGTTAAATCTTGGCTGAAACCTTTGTCCCTTGATCCTTTGACTTGTGCAGGTGATCCTACCAAGTCTTTACTTGTCCCTACCTGGGCCAAGTGTAACAGTCACCTTCTACATCCTCAACTGTGGAAACGAGAACATCATCCTCAGACTCCCTTGGCTTAAGGAAGTCAACCCCACCATTGACTGGACCTCTCATGAGCTGTCCATCCCTCTAGAGTCCAATCAATCAGATCACCTCTATCAGAAACACACCCACCCCCCTCCTCTGACCCCTGCCACCCCCACTCCTTGACCTCCTCACCATGTCAACATCGACACCATCTGGGATGGACAACTCTTTGACTACATGCAAAAGGAGACCCAGCAACAACATCTCCTTCACAACCACGATGTCCAGACCATCCAACAGATCATCCAATGCAGCTCTCACTTTGTCCCAAATGCCACCATTGCCAAACTCACCACAGCCACTGAACTCACTATGGCTGCCAAGAAAGCAAAACCAATACCTGTCCTTCCCCAGGAATACACCAACTTTGCTTCTGTCTTTTCAAAGGAAGCAACTGACCATGTACCCCTTAACCGACCCTATGACCACAAGATCAATCTCGACGAATCCTTCATCCCAAAAATCAGCAAACTTTATCCCCTTTCCCCCGATAAAAAGGCAGCTACCAAAGCCTTCCTTGATGAAAACCTTGCAGCTGGAAAGATCTGCCCATCGAACTCTCCCCAAGCTGCTCCCTTCTTCTTCATCAAAAAGAAGGATGGAGGTCTCTGCCCCTGCCAGGACTATTGATATGTTAACGAACACACTGTTCAAGATGCCTACCCCCTCCTCCTCATCTCCAATCTTGTTGACAAACTTAAGGGTGCTAAAGTCTTCACCAAATTCGATGTTCAATGGGAATACAACAATGTTCATATCAAAGATGGACACCAATGGAAAGTGGCCTTCATCACCCATAAATGCCTCTTCGAACCCACTGTCATGTTCTTCGGCCTCTACAACTCCCCTGCCACATTCCAACGTTTCATGAACGATTCCTTTTGAGACATGATCACTGAAGGATGGCTTGTCATCTACATGGATGACCTCCTTATCTTCTCCCCCAACGCTAAAACCCATGAGTAACATACCAAATGTGTTCTACAATGCATGCAAGAACTCAACCCTCATTTTAAGCTCAAGAAATGCAAATTCACAGCCTCTGAGATCGAATACCTGGGTATGATCATTCACCCAGATGAACTCGCTATGGACCCAGTCAAACTCAATGGCATTCAAGAATGGCCAACACCTTCTAAGGTTAAGGACGTTCGTTCTTTCCTTGGCTTTGCCAACTTCTACCAACATTTCATCCCCAATTACTCCAATATCACCTGCCTCCTCCTCAACCTCATCAAGAAGAACCAACCATGGAACTGGTCCCCCTCTTGTCAGGACTCCTTTGACAAGCTGAAGAAGCTCTTCCTTTCTCAGCCAATCCTTTGCCTCCCTGACCCTGCCCAACCCTTCACCATAACAACTGATGCCTCCAAATATGCCTCTGGAGGTGTCTTTCTCCAAACCGATGTCAATGGCAATTGGCATCCCTGCTCCTACTTGTTGCAATCCTTTTCCCCCACAGAATGAAACTACAACATCTATGACCAAGAACTTCTTGCTGTCATTCATGGTCTCAAAGCATGGTGACATTACCTTCAGGGATCTCCTTTTCAGGCTCAGGTCTTCACTGATCATAAGAACCTGACATACTTCCATCAACCTCAGAAACTCAACCCCCAGCAGGCTCGATGGCTACTTGACATCTCTGACTTCGACCTCTGTCTCACCCATGTCCCTGGCACTTCTCTTGCCACTCCTGATGCCTTATCTTGCCACCCTGACCTCCTCCCTACCACAGATGACGACAATGACAATGTTACCCTCCTTCCAGATACTCTCTTCATCAATGTCATTAATGTCGCTCTCCAGGAGAAGCTGGCATCCTCCTCTACCTCCGACCCCCTTGTACTTGATGCATTCCATGTCACCACTGGTGATGTCCCCACTCACTTCTGTGCCCAACTCTCTGACTAGCAATATGATGCTGGTGTTCTCACCTATCAAGGCCATGCCTACGTTCCCCCTGACCTCTGCAAATCCATCGTTGAATGACACCATGATCACTTTGCAGCTGGCCATCCTGGTCACCTGAAAACTTGTCAGCTTGTTGCTTTTGAATTCTGGTGGCCTGGCCTTGCCCAGTTTGTTTGCAAATATGTTGAGGGTTGTGCCTCCCGCCAGTTGGCCAAGGCAAACACCCATCCCATTGTCCCCCCTCTTTGCCCCATCTTGTCCTCCTGCTCCTGCCCTTTCCAACAGGTTTCTTGTGATTTGATCACTGATCTCCCCCTCTCTGATGGTTTTGACAGTCTTTTGGTCATGGTAGACAATGGGCTTACAAAGGGGGTGATTCTCTGCCCTACGAAGAAATCTGTCTCAGCTGAAGGCATTGCCTCCCTCTTTTTCCATAAGGTTTACACTCAGTTTGGACTGTACAACAAGATCATCTTGGATTACAGACCTCAATTCACCTCTGCCTTCACCAAAGAACTTGGACAACTCCTTGGATATGACCTCTCCCTCTCCACCACTTACCACCCTCAATCTGATGGAGAAACAAAATGTGGCAACCAAGAAGTCAAGGCCTATCTCTACATTTTCTGTGGCAATTCCCCTTCCACATGGTCCCAGATGATCTCCCATGCCAAATTTGCCCACAACCACCACCCTCACTCCATCACTGGCAAATCTCCCTTCTTCCTCACCTACAGTTTTGAACCTTGCCCTCTCCCTACTGTCATTGTCAAATCCAACCTCCTTGCAGTCAAAGAATGACTGAAAGCCCTCTCTGCCACTCAAGACAAAGCTCTGGCTGCCCATGAACTCGCTAGACAAGTCATGAAAGCTTGCTCCCACAGTAAATTTACCCTCTTCTATAAAGGCAATAAGGTTTGGCTAGAAGCTCACAACCTGAAATGCCTCATCTTCCACCTGAAGTTTACCCCCAAATAAGAAGGACCCTTTACCATTACCCAGGTGCTGTCTCCACTCATTTACAAACTCCGCCTCCCTCATACCTGGAAGATTCACAACATGTTCCATGCTTCCCTCTCATTGCCCTATCATGAAAATGATGTACACGGCCTGAACTTCCTTTCTCCCCCACCTGACCTCATCAATGGAGAAGAAGAGTATGAAATGGAAAAGGTGATCCAACACAAGGGAACCCCAACCAACCACCACTTCTTAGTCTGATGGAAGGGATACTCAGCTGAAGCAGACTCCTGGCTTCCTGAATTGGAGTTCAAACATGCCAAGGAAATCCTCTCAGACTATAAAAGTCTCCATCTCTCTGTTTTCCCTTCATCCTCTTGCCCACCATCATCTCATCACAATACCCAACACCTCTCCTAGTCGCTCTCTCTTCCTCTGTTGAAGCAGATGCTGGCTGGAACCCACCTCCTGAACTCCCCCGCCTTGAGACCTTGGACCATGCCTGGGACAGCCCATGGCCTCCCTCTCCTATCACTACTGAACCCATCGTTAACCCCCCTTGCTTTGCCTCTCATATTCACTGCAACCCTTTTTCTTCCATTCAACAGGGACATATGCTCTCATTTCTTGATAATTCTAATCTTCATATCTCCCTCTGAAACCATTTAGAACCTTCATCTCCCCTTCATTCCCTCTTTCACATGTACTTCAAACTTTCACACCTCCGCTCCCATGCTGACCTCATCACCAATGACACTGCCTGCATGCATCATGCCTTCCACATCACTGAAACCCACCATACCCTTTGGGAACTTGTCATATCCGCCATGCATCAGCTGGAGATGGACGAATTGACCTCAAATATCCAGCACTATGTGGAACATCTTAATATGAGATCTAATGCTAATGAGCAATCCCCTGAGGCCTCTAGCACCCCATTGACCCTTGAGAAACTAGCCTCCATCGAGTGAATGGAAGTAGCATGGGAAGGCGAAAGGAATTGCCCTCTACCAGAGACTCATCCTCTTTACAACCACACCTGCTTTCATTGCCACTGTCTTTTGCATATCAGGGCTAACTGCATCTACTATTGTTGCCCCCACTGTAATCAACATGCCCCAGGCCACTCTGCATACCAATGTCCCCTCCTCCATTGCCAATCTCCTGCCCCCCTCATTCCCTTCTTGTCCTCCTCCTCATCCCGATCCTCTCATGGCTCTTGTAGGTCTTGTACTTCCTCATCCTCCACTTCCACTCGCCCCCTTGTGCAACATCTCTCGTCTCCTCTGGTCCTTCACACCCCCCTTTCTATTCCCCCTCCCTCCGGTCATCATCATCACCAATGTCTCCTCCATTCCAACACTGAACTTCATCACCTTTCAGGCATGCCTGCTGAAGGATCTCTCAATGTTGATGAAGAATGGGGATATCCCAACTATGATGCCTCTGCCTACACTAACATGACTGGCTCCCCTGGTGGTGATTGTTGCATGGACCTCTAAGTTTGTTTTCTTTTGATTCTTATTGCAGTTTCGAATGTACTCCAGGGGTATTGTTACGATTTGCCCCTATTCTTTTCTCTTTGTTATTCACATTTGTCATCATTGGCTTAACCTGATGCTTCTACTTCAATAGAGTGCTCTAGAACATGCAACATGTTTGTCGCACACCCTTATCTTTGTTATTTTTACTTTTCTTTCTTTTTGAACTTTCTTTGCTTAGTCATAGTTGTTCCACAACCTTCTATGACTTTCCATGGCACAGTATGTATATAAGCCTAGGTACCTCATCCCTTGTACCCTAGCTTAGTCCTGCTCAATTCTACCTTGTTTCCTTTGCTCTCCTCATTGTAACTTGCTGCTACCTCTTCAGTAGGCAGACTTACCTTTGAACCACTTGCTATATGTCCTAGCAGGCAGAACCCTTGACCCTGTGTGGCAAGTCCTTTGTTGTTACCTTGAACCCTTGACCCTATGTCCTAGTTCTTTGAGCCTACACTTGTTCCTACCTGGACCAAGCGTAACAGATTCATAGTAAAAGGCCAGGAGAATAAGGTCTGTCAACTCAGAAAAGCCATCTATGGCTTGAAGCAGGTAGTGCTTCAGTGGAACAAGCTGCTCCACCAAAGCCTTGTTGGCTTCAGCTTCAAGATATACACTTCTGATTCAGGCATTTATGTTAAATTCATCAGAAAAGAAATCATTATAATCTATGTTGATGATGGTTTATTTATTGGTTCCAACAGATCTCAAATTCTTTTCCATAAAAAGAAGTTCATGGCAAAGTGGGAATCCAGAGATTTTGGAGAAGTTAATGAATATTTTGGAATGGAGATTGTTTGAGATTGATCCAAGAGAACTCTCACCCTTGATCAATGCAAGTATGCTGACAAAGTTATCAAGCAATTTGGTCAAGAGAACTGTAAGAAAACAATTGTTCCTCTTCCTACCAGCTACATACCATAGCCTAATAAGGAAGAAGCTAATTCAAAATTCCACAGCCAATACCAATTAGTAATCATATCCTTGCTATACATAATGTTTGAAATTGGGCCTTGTTATGATTTGCTCCTATTTACTTTCATTGGTGTTACCTGATGCTTCTATTTCAATAAAGTGCTCTAGAACACACTACACATTTGTTGCACACCCTTATCTCTCTTATTTTTACTTCTCTTTCTTTTTGAACTTTCTTTACTTAATCATGGAAATTCCATAGCATTCCATGACCTTCTATTGTACTGTACATATATAAGCCACAGTACTTTCCCTTCCACTTTAGCTTAGTCCTGCTCAATCTACCTTGTTCCCCTTCACTCCCTTCATCAAAACTCACTGCTACCTCTTTGGTAGGTAGACTTACACTCAAACCACCAATCATATGTCCTGGTTGGCAGAATCCTTGACCCTCATGACAAGTACCTTGTCAATACCTTGAACCATTGACCTTATGTTCTAGTCCTTTGAGCCTACATTGATTCCTATCCAGATTAAGTGTAACAGCCCTGATATTGCATATGCTGTGATCAAAATGTCACAATTCTCTTCTAATCCCACAGAAGAACACTTAGCAAAAACAATGAAAATTGTCAAGTACTTAGCCCATGTTTCTAATCTAGGAATTAAATATTCTGCTTCAGGCAAGAAAAATGGGCTTATTCTTATTCAGACATAGATTAGATTGGTAATGTGGAAACATCTAAATCTATCATTGGATATGCAATTTTTCTAGCCAATGGAATTGTCTTTTGGCTTTCAAAAAGACAAAAATGTCTTTGACTGTCATCCACCAAAGCAGAATATTGTAATATGACAGAATGTACTAAACAAATCCAATGGATTTCAAACCTTTTTGGTGAATGTTATGATTTGCCCCTATTCTTTTCTTCCTTGTCATCCTTGCTTACTCTCATTGGCATAACCCAATGCTTCTATTTCAATAAAGTGTTATGCTTGGTCCAGGTAGAAATGAGCATAGGCTCAAAAAACTAAAGTGGAGGGTCAAGGGTTCAAAGTATTGACAAAGTACTTGCTACTAGGGTCAAGGGTTCTGCCTGCTAGGATGTATAGCAGGTGGTTTGGACATAGGTCTGCCTACTAAAGAGGTAGCAGCAATTTATGATGAGGGGAGTGAAGGAAATCAAGGTATATTGAGCAGGACTAGCTAGAGTACGAGAGATGAAGTATCTAGGCTTATATACTATGCAATGGAAAGTCATAGAAGGTTGTGGAACATCTATGACTAAGCAAAGAACATTCAAAGAGAAAAGGAAACAAAGATAAGGAACAATAAGGGCATATGATGAACATGTTGTGTGTTCTAGAGCACTCTATAGAAGAAGAAGCATCAGGTAAGGTCAATGATAGTAAGCAGGGATAACAAGGGAGAAAAAATAAGGGCAAATCTTAACATTACCACCAGAGTAAGTTCAAAACCACAGTGAGAAACGAAGATCATAAAAAAAAAGACAAATTACAAGTCCATGCAATGACCTGCACCAAGGGAGCCTGTCATGTTAGCATAGGCAAAGGTATTGTAGTCATGGTATCCCCACTCTTCATTGACATCTAAAGATCCTTTGGCTGGCATTCCAAACAGGCAATAAAGTTTGGTATTAGAATGAGGGAGATATTGGTAATGATGACAACCAGAGGAAGGGGGAATGGGGAGAGGAGTATGTGGGACCAGGGGAGAAGAGAGACATTGTGCAAGAGGGTGAGTGGAAGTAGAGGATGAGGAGGCTTGAGACCTGCAAGAACCATGAGAAGAACAAGATAAGGAGGATGATGAGAAGGGAATGAGAGGGACTGGGGAGCAAGGATGAAGGTGAGGGCATTGATAGGCAGAATAACCTGGGGCATGTTTGTTACAATAAGGGCACTGATAGTAGATACAGTTGGGCCTGATGTGGGAAAGACAGTGACAATGGAAGCAGGCCTTGTTGTAAAGAGGGTGGGTATTGGACAGAGGGTGATTGCTTTCACCTTTTCAAGCTACCTCTGTTCAATGGAGGCTAGCTCCTCAGGGGTCAAAGGGGCACTAGAGGCCTCAGGGGATCATTTGTCAATAGATCTTACATTTAAATGTTCCACATAGCACTAAATGTCCAATGTCAAGTTGTCCATCTCTAATTGATGCATCATGAATACAACAAGATCTCATAGGACAAGGTGGGTTTCAAGGATGTGCAATGAATAATGCATGCAAGCAGTGTCATTGGTAATGAGGTCAGCATGGGTGTGGAGGTTGTGGAGTTTGTAGTATATGCAAAAAAGTGAATGAAGGGAGGAAGAGGGTTCTAAATGGTTTTGAAGAGCAATACAAAGATTAGGATTGTCAAGAAAAGAGAGCATGCATCCCTGTTGAATTGAAGAGAAAGGGCCACAGTGAATACAAGAAGTGAAGGGGGGAGGGTTAACAACAGATTTGGTAGTGATGGGAGAAGGGGGCCATAGGCCATCCCAGGAATCGTCCAAAGTTTTGAGGCAAGGAAGTTCAGGAGATGGGTTCTGTTACACTTGGCCCAGGTAGGGACAAGCAAAGACTTGGTAGGATCACCTGCACAAGTCAAAGGATCAAGGGACGAAGGTTTCAGCCTAGATTAACTAGCCAAAGGGGGGGTTACAAGGGGCTGACATAGTCAGGGACAAGCTGAGGAGTCTTGGGGTCACAGCCAGAGACAAAGGTTTCAAGGGTTCAGGGTCAGGTAGTTTAGACTACCGGAGATCAAGGATCTCATAATAGAGACAATCAAGGATTTCTCTTTATCTAGGATTGAAGGTGAAGGATAAAGGAGTAAGGGGCACTATTCCCTTAGGATGAAGGACTGAGGTGAGACTGGTGAAGGCAAAAACCCAAGTAGGAATTGCTTAAGGATAATGTACATGACAGCTGGGTATATATACTACTGAGGCAGCCCAAAGGCACTGTCTAAGGGAGTCATCCTAAGTAGTGGTAGGATAGCCTCTAAGGCTATGGTTCTAAGTATAAAAGTGCAGCATGCTGCAATCAATGAAGCTGTCTGTGATGGAGGGAAAACATAAGTATAAATAGCACATGGCAGCACAAGTAGAAGTGCATAGGAAATCTAAGAAAAGAATGATTGGACTCAACTGACCATTTGGGAGAGTTGTGATCTGGGTGAGGAAATGAGTCCATACTGTCCAGGAAGAAAGGAGAAATCAAGAGAGGAAGAGGAAAAAG
>JBBPMV010000166.1:0-26192 GCA_038090495.1 Heimioporus retisporus | reverse complement strand
CTGAGAGCCAGGAGTAAGGGCTTCGTTTCATACTCTGACACCTGTTAGATTAGGTTAGGGATATCACCATTAGTGGCCATATACTCCAAAACATGCAAACATTGGGACAGTTTTTTGAGCCACTGTACCTGGGCATGATCATTCACCCAGATGAACTTGCCATGGACCCGGTCAAACTTGATGGCATTTGAGAATGGCCAACACCTTCTAAGGTCAAGGATGTATGCTTCTTCCTTGGCTTTGCCAATTTCTATCGACATTTCATCCCCAACTACTCTAACGTCACCTGCCCCCTCCTTGACCTCACCAAGAAAAACCAACCGTGGAACTGGTCCCCCTCCTGCCAAGACTCCTTCAACAAGCTGAAGAAGCTCTTCCTCTCTCAGCCGATCCTCCACCTCCTTGATCCCACCTGACCCTTTGCCATCGCAACTGATGCCTCCAAATATGCCTCTGGAGGCGTCCTTCTCCAAACCGATGCCAATGGCGACTGGCATCCCTGCTCCTACTTGTTGCAATCCTTCTCCCCCACGGAACAAAACTATGACATCTATGACCAAGAACTCCTTGTGGTCATTCATGGTCTCAAAGCCTGGCAACACTACCTCCAGGGATCCCCCTTCCAGGTTCAGGTTTTCACTGATCACAAGAACCTGATGTACTTCCGCCAACCCCAAAAGCTCAACCATTGACAGGCCTGATGGTTGCTTGATATCTCTGACTTCGACCTCCATCTCACCCATGTCCCTGGGACCTCCCTTGCCGCCCCTGATGCCCTCTCTTGCCGCCCAGACCACCTCCCTGGCACCAACAATGACAACGACATTGTCACCCTCCTTCTGGACTCCCTCTTTGTCAACATCATTGACGTAGCTCTCCAGGAGAAGCTGGCCTCCTCCTCTGCCTCAGACCCCCTTGTGCTTGATGCACTCCAAGCCACCACTGGTGAAGTCCCAGCCCACTTTTGTTCCCGACTCTCTGACTGGCAGTATGATGCTGGCGTCCTCACCTACCAGGGCTGTGCCTATGTTCCCCCTGACCTCCAGAAATCTGTTGTCGAACACCATCATGATCATTTCGCCGCTGGCCACCCCAGCTACCTGAAAACTCGCCAACTTGTTGCCTCTGAATTCTGGTGGCCCAGCCTTGCCCAATTTGTACAGCAGTATGTTGAGGGCTGCACCTCTTGCCAGTCAGCAAAGGCCAACACTCACCCCACTGTTCCCCCCCTCTGTCCCATCTCCTCCTCCTGCTCTTGCCCTTTCCAGCAGATTTCTTGTGACTTGATCACGGATCTTCCCCTCTCCAATGGCTTCAACAGTCTTTTGGTCGTGGTAGACCATGGGCTTACTAAGGGGGTGATTCTCTGCCCTATGAAGAAATCCATCTCTGCCGAAGGGATTGCCTCCCTCTTTTTCCACAAGGTTTACACCCAGTTTGGCCTATATGACAAAATTATCTTGGATCATGGTCCTCAGTTTGCCTCCGCCTTTGCCAAAGAACTCGGACGACTCCTAGGATACAACCTCTCCCTCTCCACCACCTATCACCCCCAGTCCAATGGAGAAACAGAACGTGTCAACCAGGAAGTCGAGACCTATCTCCACATCTTCTGCGGTAACTCCCCCTCCATGTGGTCCCAGATGATCTCCCATGCCGAATTTGCCCACAACCACCGCCCTCACTCCATCACTGGCAAATCCCCCTTCTTCCTCACCTACAGCTTCGAACCTCACCCCCTCCCCACTGTCATTGTCGAATCCAATCTCCCAGCAGTCGAAGAACGACTGAAAGCCCTCTCTGCCGCTCAAGACAAAGCTCTGGCAGCCCATGAACTCGCTAGACAAATTGTGAAAGCTTGCTCTCACAGTAAATTTACCCCCTTCCGTAAAGGTGACAAGGTTTGGCTAGAAGCCTGCAACCTGAAATGCCTTATCTCCCCCCTGAAGTTCGCTCCCAAGCGGGAAGGACCTTTTACCATTGTCCAGGTACTATCTCCACTCGTGTACAAACTCCACCTCCCTTGTACCTGGAAGATTCACAACACATTCCACACCTCCCTCTTATCGCCCTATCGCAAAAACGATGTACATGGCCCGAACTTCTCTTCTCCCTCACCTGGCCTCATTGATGGAGAAGAAGAGTATGAGATGGAAAAAATTATCCAACACAAGGGGATTCTGAACAACCAACACTTCTTGGTCCAATGGCAGGGATATTCAGCCAAAGAAGACTCTTGGCTCCCCAAATCAGAGTTCAAACACACCAAGGCAATTCTCTCAGATTATAAGAACCTTCACCCCTCCACATTCCATTCATCCTCTCGCCTGCCATTATCTCATCACAATGCCCAACACCTCCCCTAGTCGCCCTTCCTCCATTGAAGTGGATGCTGGCTGGAACCTGCCTTCCAAACTCCCTCATCTTGAAACCTTAGACCATACCTGGGATGGCCTGTGGCCTCCTTCTCCCATCACCACCGAACTTGTCATTAACCCTCCTCGCTTTGCCTCTCGACTTTGCTGCAACCCTTTCTCTTCTATTCAACAGGGATGTATGCTTTCCTTCCTCGATAATTCTAAACTTCATATCTCTCTTCGTAACCACTTGAAACCCTCCTCCCCCCTCTATTCTCTCTTCTGTATATACATTGAACTTTCACATCTTCACTCCCATGCCAACCTCATCACCGATGACACTGCCTGCATGCACCACTCCTTCCACATCACCGAAACCCACCACATCCTTCAAGAACTTGTTATATCCACCATGCATCAACTGGAGATGGACGAGTTGACCTCTGACATCCAATGCTACGTGGAACGTCTCAATACGAGATCTAATGCTGACGAATGATCCCCTGAGGCCTCTAGCAAACCCCTGACCTCAAAGGAATTAGCCTCTCTAGAGCGTACTAAGGTAGCTTGGGAAGGCGAAAGAAATCACCCCTTACCTGCAGACCACCCCCTTTACAACAAGGCCTGTTTCCACTGTCACCGTCTCTCTCACATCAGGCCCAATTGTATCTACTATCATTCCCCTCATTGCAACCGCCATGCCCCAGGTCATTCCACCTACCAATGTCCTCTTCTCTGTCGCCGATCCCCAGCCCCTCTTATCCCCTCCTCATCGTCATCTTCCTCTTGTTTGTCTCGTCACTCTCGCAGATCTCGTACCTCCTCATCCTCTACTTCCACTCGCCCCCTCACACAACGTCTCTCGTCCCCTCCAGTCCAGTACACCCCTCTTCCTATTCCCCCTCCCTCTAGTCATTGCCATCGCCAACATCTCCCTCATTCAAACGCTGAACTCTGTCGCCTTTCTGGTATGCCAGCTGATGGATCCCTCAATGTTGATGAAGAGTGGGGATACCCTGATTATGATGCTTCCGCTTACCCCAACATGACTGGCTCCCCCGGTGGAGATCGCTGCATGGACCTCTAGTCTGCTCCTTTCTTATCTTTGTTTTCTCACTGTAGTTTCGAATGTACTCAGGGGGTAATGTTACAATTCGCCCCTATTCTTTTCCTTGTCATTGTTGCTTACCATCGTCGGCCTCACCTGATGCTTCTATTTCTATAGAGTGCTCTAGAACATGCAACGTGTTCGTCGCACACCTTTATCTCCATTATCTTTACTCCTCTTTCTTTTCAAACTTTCTTCGCTTAGTCATGGTTGTTCCACAACCTTCTATGACCTTCTATTGCACAGTATATAAGCCTAGGTACTTCGTCTCTTGTACTCTAGCTTAGTTCTGCTCAATCTTACCTTGTTCCCCTTGCTCCCCTCATTGTAACTCACTGCTACCTCTTCGGTAGGCAGATTTCCCTTAGAACCATCTGCTACACGTCCTAGCAGACAGAACCCTTGACCCTATAGGGCAAGTCCTTCATCATTACTTTGAACCCTTGACCCTACATTCTAGTTCTTGAGCCTATGCTCATTCCTACCCGGACCAAGCATAACAACTGGTATGTATGTGTATTCCTGAGGGTGGCTTTTTGCTGCATGCATGCATTCTGTGTCATTGTGGTGGATTGCAGGTGGATCCTCAGGTTCTTCAAGGTCTTGATTTTCTATAGGAATAGAGGCAAGTCCATCTTTCTGACTATTGGAACAGTGTGGAAAATAGTTCTCACCAAATGTAGCATTAGTGGTGACAACAACTCAATGCTTTTTCTTTGACCAAAATCTCCAACCTTTAGTGTTGGGTTTATACTCTATAAGTGTCATTTTCTCAGACTCAGGAGACAATTTGTCTGGCTGTTGTTCTGGGAGAATGAACACATATGCTCAACATCCAACACTCTGAAATAGGAAACATCCAGTTTCTTCCCATTGAATATCTCAATAGGAGTTTTCCATTTATGGTGACACATAGGTTGTCAGTTATATAAATGAAGAGGAGTTTTGACAGTGTCCTGCCAGAAAGCTTTTGAAAGACAAGCATGGTGTTGCATGCTTTCAGCTTTTTCCATGATGGTACAGTTGAATCTCTCAGCTCTTCTGTTCTGCTGAGGTGTATTTGGTGTAGACGTTTGATGTGTAATTCCTTGGGATGTGAGAAACATGGCAAAGTCTTTGCTTAAAAATTCACCCCCTTGGTCTGAATGTACTGAGATAAGCTGATGGCCTGTGAAGGTCTTGGTCCATTTAGTCATCAATTGGAAATGCTTTAAGCAATCAAACTTAACCTGCAAAAATAATGGCATTGTGTAACCACTATGGTCATCTATAAATGTGAGAATAAATCTTCCTCAAGATCTAGGCTCAGTAGGCATTGGTCCCATAAGGTCAGTATGAACCAAGGCTAAGGGTTGAGTTGCCCACTTTTCCAATTTTGGAAAGCTGTGATTAGGCATCTTACCAAGCTGACAACCCTTGCAAGGAGGAAGTGCATTGGGTAATGTTAGATTGGGTACACCTGATAGGTGGGTATGTGCATGGTGTAATGCATTGCATGATGTGTGGCCAAATCTTTGGTACCACAAAAGATAAGAATTATTATCCACAAGAGAGGCATGAATCTGTGTCACTGGTGTAATCATTTCTGACTGAAACCAGTGGAGATTGTTAGCAGGTGATAAGGCAGTAGCCTGTATTATCAAGTGTCCTTCTTCATTCCAAATATGTGTTCCATTCTGAGTACT
The DNA here is from genome assembly GCA_038090495.1 of Heimioporus retisporus. Lineage (NCBI taxonomy): Eukaryota > Fungi > Basidiomycota > Agaricomycetes > Boletales > Boletaceae > Heimioporus > Heimioporus retisporus. The sequence continues at coordinate 21,042 of JBBPMV010000166.1, read as the reverse complement.
CTCACAATGATAGTTGTGGGCTAGCAAGGATGGTATAGACAATTGTCTATGAGATGCTTGTGGTGCATACCATACTTCTTGTAGTGTTACTACTGGATGCTTGTTTCCTTTTTGTTGTACTAGTATAGTTCCAGGACCATACATGGAAACCTTGTTGCCATTAGCAATGGTGGCAGTTCTTTCATGCTCATGTAAGTGCATGAAGTCATCCAGATAGGGAGACAGATGGTTTGTACATCCACTATCTAGCATCTGATGAGTACAAGAGAATTCACTCTGTACAGTGTTGGCTTTTGCCACATCCATGCAACTTGTCTTGTTGTGGTGGAATGCATGTACTGTACTTACCACATTTTCACAACATGTGTTGTTGTGGTGGTTTGCACTCTGTTGGTTTGCCGCATTTTCACAACATGTGTTGTTGCAGCAACCTGTGGTAGTGTTATTGCTCATGTGATCTGCTGCATTTATGCACCATTAGTTGTTGCAGCAGGTTGCACATGAAATTTTGCCCATAATTTTTGTAATAGTTTTACCCTTGTAGTCTGCTGCAGCTGCACAAGTTATGCTTAGTTTAGGTAGGAACAAGCATAGGCTCAAAGAACTGGGACGTAGGGTCAAGGGTTTGAGGTAATGATGAAGAACTTGCCATGTAGGGTCAAGGGTTCTGTCTGCTAGGATGTATAGCAGATAGTTCAAAGGTAAGTCTGCCTACCAACAAGGTAGCAGTGAATTACAATGAGGGAAGCGAAGGGGAACAAGGTAGATTGAGCAGGACTAAGCTAGGGTACAAGGGACAAAGTATCTAGGCTTATATACTGTGCAATGGAAGGTCATAGAAGGTTGTGGAACAACTATGACTAAGCAAGGAAAGTTTGAAAAGAAAGAGAAGTAGAGATAAGGGTGTGCGATGAACATGTTGCATGTTCTAGAGCACTCTATCGAAGTGGAAGCATTGGGTTAAGCTGATGATGACAAACGGGAATGACAAAGAGAAAAGAATAGGGGTGGATCATAACATTACCCCTGGAGTATATTTGAAACTGCAGTGAGAAACAAAGAAGGGAGAGAAAGACAAACTAGAGGTCCATGCAGCGATCTCCACCAGGGGATCCAGTCATATTGGCATACGCAGAGGCATCATAGTCAGGGTATCCCCATTCTTCATCAACATCAAGAGATTCATTGGCGGGCATGCCAGGGAGACGTTGTGTTACGATTCGCCCCTATTCTTTTCTTTACTCATTGCTGCTTACTATCATCGGCCTTACCCGATGTTTCTATTTCGATAGAGTGCTCCAGAACATGCAACATGTTCGTCGCACGCCCTTATCTCTTATCTTTGCTTCTTTTCTTCTCTTCGAACATTCTTCGCTTAGTCATAGTTATTCCATGACCTTCTATGACTTTCCATTGCGCAGTATATAAACTCTAGTACTTCGTCCCTTGTATCCTAGCTTAGTTCTGCTCAATCTCACCTCGTTCCCTTCGTTCTCCTCATCGTAACTCGCTGCTACCCCATCGGTAGGCAGACTAACACTCGAACCACCTGCTATACGTCCTAGCAGGCAGAACCCTTGACCCTGCTATACGTCCTAGCAGGAAGAACTCTTGACCCTATAGGGCAAGTGTCCTGTTATCACCTCGAACCTTTGACCCCACGTTTCAGTCCTTTGAGTCTATGCTCGTTCCTACCCGGACCAAGCGTAACACGTTGAAGTTCAGCGTTAGAACGAGGGAGACGTTGGCAGTGATGATGACCAGAGGAAGGAGGAATGGGGAGAGGGGTGTGAGGGACCGGAGGGACTGGAGGGGATGAGAGACATTGTGCAAGGGGGTGAGTAGAAGTAGAGGAAGAGGTACGGGACCCATGAGATCTGCAAGATGAATGAGAGGAGGATGATGAGGAGGAGGGAACGAGGGGAGCTAGAGATCTGCAACAAAGAAGAGGGCATTGATAGGCAGAATGTCCTGGAGCATGACGGTTACAATGAAGGCAGTGGTAATAGATACAGTTGGGCCTGATGTGGGAGAGACAGTGACAATGGAAACAGGCCTTGTTGTAAAAGGGGTGGTCCGTGGGTAAGGGGTGATTCCTTTTGCCTTTCCAAGCTACCTCAGTGTGTTCCAAGGAAGCTAGCTCCTCCAAGGTCAATGGTTCACTAGAAGCCTCAGGGGATCGTTCATCAGCATTTGATCTCATGTTGAGCTGCTCCACATAGCGTTGAATATCTGAGGTCAACTTGTCCATCTCCAACTGATGCATGGCAGATATAACAAGCTCTCGAAGGGTGTGGGTGGTTTTGGTGATGCAGAAGGAGTGGTGCTGTTACAACTTGCCCCTATTCTTTTCCCTTCGTCAGTTGTGTTTGTCATCATTGGCTTAACCCGATGCTTTACTTCAATAGAGTGCACACCCTTATCTTGTTATCTTCACTTTCCCTTTCTTTTCAAACTTTCTTTGCTTAGTCATAGTTATTCCATAACCTTCTATGACCTTCCATTGCACAGTATATAAGCCCAAGTACTTCGTCCCTTGTACCCTAGCTTAGTTCTGCTCAATCTTACCTCATTCCCCTTCATTCCCCTCATCGTAACTCGCTGCTACCTCTTTGGTAGGCAGACCTTACCTCGAACCACCTGCTATACGTCCTAGCAGGCAGAACCCTTGACCCTAAGTGGCAAGTCCTCCATCATCACCTCGAACCCTTGACCCTGTGTTGCAGTTCTTTGAGCCTACACTCATTCCTACCCAGACCAAGCGTAACAAAAGAACTAAGCTCTTCATTTTAGGACTATCATTGTTATAGATCCTTCACCATTCCTCCCAGAACCCCCTCCCACAGAGAACGAGCTCTGCACAGTATGCACAGGCTCACCACAGTAGAACTCCCCTCCGAAACTTTGTCCTCTTTGTCCTCTCCCTCTGAACAATCCCACCTAGACCCTGATACCACCCTTCCCACTACTGCTGAGCAACAGGAAGACATCAACCTTGCTCACCAACTTTTCTCAGCACTTCACATCCCCAGAAATCCCACGCCACCCTCCCCCACCCCAACCGCTTCCCACCCCCCTCTATTCCCCTTCCAAGCGCCTCATCCTGCCCCTGCCCCTCCCCCTCTCATCCATACCTTCGCCTCTACCCTCCCCCTCCCACCTTTCACACCACCCCCCACAATGTCTACCCTCTCAAAACCAGTCAAACTTCCCATCAGCTCCCCTGACGCCTTCGATGGCAACTACACCAAAGCTACCATCTGGTTGGACTCCGTCCAGACCTACCTCCTTGTCAATGAAGAGGTCTATAACACCGAGGTGAAGAAAATCACCTTTGCCCTTTCATACATGAAGTTGGGAGCAGCCCTCACTTGGGCTTCCTCCTTCCACAAGACTGCCCTTAAACCTGACGCCCAGGGTAGTCCTGTAGGTTTTGGCAAGTTTTCTGACTTCCTCTCCTCTTTCAGAACCACCTTCGAACACCATGACACCCAAGCCTTAGCTATCACCTGGCTCTCCACTCAATGAATGTCTGGCAACGCTGGCATTCCAGAACTCACATTGTTCATCTCAGAATTCTGCAACAAAGTCCAAATCAGCGAGATTGTAGATGAGAACGTCCTTATCAGATACTTTTCTACTGCCCTCCCTGTCTGCCTCATGTGCCACATCATGTCCATGGACACCATCCCCACCAAAATTGATGAATGGTACTCTAAGGCCGTTCACTTCCTCACCAAATGGGGAAAAGCCGAAGATATTGCCAAAAGGAACAAATCCAGTTCCTCCACCTACCATTTGTTCACTACCTCCTTCCACCCTTCAAAGGACCCTGATGCCATGGACGTCAATGCCATCAAGCTAGGAAAACTCACTCCTGAGGAACGTCGCTGATGCATTGCAAAAGGACATTGCTTCAGATGTCAAAAACCCAGCCACCTTTCCAATGAATGCCCCAGCTCCAACAACCCTATGTTACAGTTGTCCTTCTCTACATTTGTACTCTTTGCTTTCCTCGTTCTCCTTTCTCACTTCGATAGAGTGCTTCATGCACACCTTTGTGATTAGGTTATCTTTTCTTTCCGATGCTGCGCATCTTTACTCATTCCCGCTTACTTGACGCTGACGTGTCCTTTTACCTTTACTCATTCCTGCTTACCTGATGCTGACACGTCCTTAGTCTTTTACCTTCCATGACATTCTACGCTTACGCGTCGTTGACTATATAGTCCATTCGTCTACAACGATGTACTCCATTCTCGATCTGCACAATCTAGCGTACTCTTGAGTCACCCTCAGTTCCTCAGTCTCTCAGTCCCTCAGTCCCTAGTCCACCTTCGAGGCGTGGTCCTTCGTCCCTTCGAGCTGAGTCGTACCTCTTCGTGAGTGTCCTGCTCGTTGGTAAGTCTTTTGACGCTAGTCTTGATCAACTTGAGGTACGCCCTGCATAACAAAAGATCGAGAATCTCCCCTGTCCCTCCTATTACGGAGTAGGACCCACCCTAGTTCATCATTCGTAGCATCAGAGCCCCCAGTAACGACTCCTCGGACGAGAAGCCCATCCTCTCCACCTCAGAACTTCGACGATGTCATCGCCTAGCAGGACGAAACGTTCCTAGCCCAGTAATTCCCCCACTGCGAACCTCAGCATTCCCATCGTCTCGCACCACAGTCCCCACGCTACCTCAGTCTCAACGCCCCAGTACCCCCCTAGGATCCCCCTTGCCCTTAGCCCAGTCCTCCCACAGAACCCGTTACCGCAAACAGCCCCTCCCATCGTCCACACCCCACCTAGTACCCAGACCACTAGCACTATGACCGAACTCAAGGCAGCCCTCCCAACAGACTTCTCAGGAGATCCCTCCGACGCTGTCCGATGGATCAAGGCCATGAAGGCCTACTTCGCGATCAACAAAACTTTGTACTCCTCCGATGAGACTAAGATCATGACCACCCTCAACAAGATGAGTAAGGGACGAGGCATCTCTTTCTCAGAAATGTGGTATGATCGAATGACTGATCCGAACTTCCCTGATAAAACCTTTGACAAATTCACCTCCAACTTTGAGTCCATGTTCTACCCCTTTGACACCCAAGCCACCGCCCATCTAGAGCTATCCAAACTCGTACAGAAATCCATCCGAGGACCCAATGGAGAAACCGACGATGGTTTCCAAAAATATATCACTGACTTCCAGAACCTCGCAGCCAGAGCCACCATCACCGACGACACCACCCTCATCGATCAGTTCTCCCTCGGACTTGACCAACAACTGTCTATCATGATCCTCTCCATGTCCACCGTCCCAACCACCATCAAGGATTGGATTGAAAAGGCCAAAACCTTCCATGCCCAGAAAGCCCGTATCGCAGCCCTTCGACGAGGCCATCGTACCCCCTCTTTATTCTCCTGCACCTCCACTACCTCTGATCCCAATGCCTTGGACGTCGACGCCATCCGCGTCTCCAAGCTCACCCCAGCAGAACGTGCTCGCTGCTTCAGAGAAGGCCTTTGTCTCCGTTGTCGTCAAAAAGGACATAACGCCTTACAATGCAAAAGTTTCACTTCGAAATCCTCTCGTTCCCCTCAGCACCCTCAGCAACGCATCCAAACCACTGACACTGCCCCCATCACTGCTTCTCCCCCTCCTCCTCCTCCGAAACAATCAGCTCTTGACACCTATGTTTCCAAACTCAGAACCACCAGAAAGGACGAAGGAGAAATTTTACAGACCCTCAAACTCTGCTTTGAGGAAACCAAGGATGATTCCCCTTCGGGTTTTCAGTAAGGGAAGAAGTTGTAACGTCTCCTTCCCTAGATATCGACACTGTAATAGTAGGCCTCTCCAATGAACGAACTCTGCGTCTCCCTGTTTGCCTACAAACCGAGTCACAAACCGTTACCACCACCACTCTTGTAGACTGCGGAGCAACCAATAACTTCATCGACGTCTCACTTGTACCAAGACTCCGTAAAGCCATCCGGAAACTTCCCCAACCGCTCACTGCATACAACGTAGACGGAACTCCCAATCACCAAGGGACCATCCGTTTCTCTATCACTGCAAACGTCATCTTCCCTGACCTCTCCGACAAGATCACCTTCCTCGTAACATCTTTAGGTTCCCCCCGAATAATCCTTGGAATGACTTGGCTGAAGAATCGCAACCCTGTCATTGATTGGGCCGCCAACACCCTCACTCTCCAGGACGCTGTGGTACCTCTTAGTGAGTGTCCGCCCTGGAAGGATGTTGACGAGACCTATCCCCAACACCTTGGAAAGATCACCTTATCAACCCAACTGGCACAACAAAACCTACCTAAAGAAACCTCAATTCCCTCCTGGTGCATCGACTATGCGGGTGTCTTCTCTGAAAAGATGTTCGAAACCTTACCCCCTCACCGTTCTTTTGACCACTCCATCGACCTAAAACCATCTTTTGTTCCGAAGATTGCCAAGATATACCCTCTCAACCCTGCCGAAAAGGAAGCATGCCGAACGTTCATCGAGGAGAACTTGAAAACTGGTCATATTGTCCCCTCAAAATCTCCGCAAGCGTCTCCATTTTTCTTCGTACCAAAGAAAGATGGAACCCTTCGCCCTTGCCAGGATTACCGATACCTAAACTCTCACACCGTCCGCAACGCCTATCCACTACCCCTCATCTCTGAACTCATCGACGACATGAAGGATTCCACCCTTTTTACCAAGTTCGACGTCCGTTGGGGATACAACAACATTCGTTTACACAAAGAAGACCAATGGAAGGCGGCTTTCATCACGCCCTTAGGTCTTTTTGAACCAACGGTTATGTTCTTCGGTTTCAACAATGCCCCTCCCACCTTCCAGGCTTTCATGAACCACATCTTCGCAGATATGATTGCCGAAGGATGGTTGAAAATTTACATGGACGACATCGGAATTCACACCCAACACAACCTCGAACTTCACCATGCCCGCACCAAACGAGTCCTCCAACGCCTTCGAGAAAACAACTTGTCGTTGAAAATATCCAAGTGCACCTTTGACTCCCCCCAGATGGAATACCTTGGTCTAATCATCGGTCAAGGACGGTTACGGATGGACCCGACAAAGCTCTCCGCCATTGCCAATTGGAAACCCCCTACTTCTGTCAAAGGCATCCGTTCATTCCTGGGTTTTGCGAACTTTTATCGCAAATTCATCCCCGGCTTCTCTGACCTAGTCGCCCCGCTTACCCTCCTCACCTGCAAGGACGAACCTTGGCTTTGGACTCCCCTCCAACAACGCGCCTTTGATTCCCTGAAAGCTCGCTTCTCCTCCTCCCCAGTCCTTGCCTTTCCCGGCGAAACTACGACATTTATGATCGCGAACTTCTCGCGGTGATCTTAGCCCTTCAGGAATGGCGACAGTATCTCCAAGGCACCCCCCACCCTGTCACCATCATCACCAATCACAAGAACCTCTCTTACCTCAAGGACCTTCACAAACTCTCTCGCCGTCAAGCTCGCTGGTCACTTCTTCTCCAAGATTTCGACATAGTCTGGCAGGTCACTCCGGGCTCACGCATGGCTCCTGCTGATGCCCTATCCCGTAATGTCGATGTCGATACCTCTATGGACAACGTCTCCTCCATCCTCCCTGATCCGGTCATCATCTCTGCCCTTGATCTTGCCCTCACTGATAGCATTCGCCAATCCTCTTTCTCTGACCCCCTTGTCATTCGTGCACTTCGATCCCTACAGGACAATTCCCCTCTGTTTCCCCATTCCTCCCTCGCTGACTGGTCCTTCGACAATGGCCACCTATACTTCCGCAACCGGCTCTATATTCCCCCTGCCTCTCACTCCACTTTGCTTCACTCTTTCCACACGTCTCCCACCATGGGTCATATGGGCTTCTTCCAGACTAAGGCGCTCATCGAACGCGACTTTTGGTGGCCAGGTTTGTCTACCTTCATTCGCAACTTCATTGCCGGCTGTGCCCTTTGTCAACAATCTAAGGTCAACACCCATCCCACCACACCCCCCCTTTCCCCCATACCCTCTTCCGCGTCTCTCCCCTTCCGCCAAATCTCCATGGACCTCATTACAGACCTTCCTCTCTCATCTGGGTTCGATTCTCTGCTGGTCGTGGTCGACCATGGACTTTCAAAGGGGGTAATTCTTATGCCTTGTTTGAAAACCATTGACGCCGCAGGAGTCGCCCTCCTGTTCTACAACAACGTCTTCAAACGTTTTGGCCTACATGACTCCATTATCTCTGATCGTGGCCCTCAATTCGCATCCGCCTTTGCCAGGGAGTTAGCTCACTTACTTCACTACGACGTTCGATTATCCACTGCCTATCACCCTCAGACTGACGGCCAGACGGAACGCACTAATCAAGAGATCGAAACATATCTCCATCTATTCTGGGGAAGTCAACCCCACTCCTGGTCCTCTTTCATCACCTCTGCCAAATTCCACCACAACTCCTCCCCCCACTCCTCCACAAAGACATCTCCCTTCTCCCTTATGTTAGGATACGACCCCCGAGCTTACCCTCCCCTTGGAAAGACCTTCATCCCGGCCCTCTCCTCCTGCCTCACTGCCCTCGAGGAATCCCGAAAAGAAGCCTTGGCAGCATATGAATCCGCTCGACGTCTCATGACCCAACATTGCACTTGGAGGTTCTCCCCTTGGAAGGTTGGCGATAAGGTATGGTTGGAAGCCACCAATCTCCGCATCCTATACCCTTCTAGGAAACTCACACCCAAATGGCTGGGACCTTTCGAGATCTCCCAGGTACTATCTCCCTTATCATACCACCTTTGCCTACCTCCCACATGGAAAATTCACGATGTCTTCCATGCCACCCTCCTTTCCTCCTTCCGCTCCACCGATGCACATGGCCCTTCATTTCCCACACCGCCTCCTGACGTCATCGACGGCGAAGAAGAGTACGAAGTTGACGGCATCCTCTCACACAAGGGATCCCCTGGCCGTTATCAGTACCTGACCGCATGGAAAGGATACTCCGCAGCTGAGAACACATGGGAACCGGAAAGTAATCTCCGTCATGCCAAGGACATCCTCCTAGAATATAAACGAACTCACTCCTTACGATAGCATGGACCCAATCCCCATCAAACTTGCATATTCCCGGTTATTCTCCCCTCGCGCTATAGCTCGATGTTGGTTTCTTCTACGCCATCCCACCTTGACTTCTTCCCATTTCCTTGAACACGAGTACTTCTGCCGATTTGACGATTGCCCCGTTCACATAAAAAATTATTAAATCTGATCCGTTGCATGATTCTTGTCCTTTTCCATTTCTCTCTCTTTGTAAATCTTTTCTTACTCCCTATTCTCCGCCTTCTTCACAATGTCCGTTACCTCCTCATCTTCCTCTTCCTCTCCACTCTCCGTTTCCTCTCCATTGCATTCCAGACCAGTGCAGCCTTCATTCTTACCCACCTCCGCCATCTACACCCTCTACGCCGCCATCCTCGCCGATCCTACCCTCGTCCACGCCCTAGAGACTGACCCCCTCTATGAGGAAGACGAAATCTTTTAGGAACTCGTACGCCTTTTCCTCGACATCTCTAAAGTTCAATCGTATCACTTTCAGGCTGCCCCTTCCGACCTTCCCGCAGCATTCGGACTCCCTCTCCATCTTTTGATTAATCGTCTTCCTGATCGGGTTCTTTCTATTCTTCATCTTCATGGCTTCCATGTTTTCGTCGAACGACTTGATCCCATCACCCTTTATCCCACTTTTCGTTGCATTTACCTTTCTCTTCCTCGAGATGCGCAGGACAGATATCTTAACTCTATTACTTCTATTCCTACTGTCTCTTCTTCCTCATTTTTGTCTACCTCTTCCTCTCCCCCTCCTCTGCCGATTGCCCCTCCTGTTCCCTCCACCTCTCTACCACTTGCCTCTCGCCTCTCTTCTGTCCAACTCATCCCTCACGATCGTGTCAACAACCCCTCCCTTTGCGCTGACAGTTTTATCGTCGATCAAAATGTCCTTTCCCTCAATCGTGAACACATCCAGTTCTTCTGCAGCTCTACCGGTAGACGCATCCTTTCCTCTGCAGTTCAAACCCTCTCGTCTCCTATCATCCGCCCTCCCACGACCACCTCCACTCTCTGCTATCATTGCCATCGCTCAGGACATTATCGAGAAAACTGCCCCGACTACCGCTGCTCTTCCTGTCGTGTTTATGCCCCTGGACATCCTACTCATCTTTGTTTCACAACCCAGTGCACTGCCTGCTTCCATTGGGGTCACTCTGACCGTTTCTGCCCTACTTGCACCTGCTCTCGATGTGATGAGGCCGGACATATCTTTTCCAATTGTCCTTTTGAAAATTCCACTCCTTCCCAGGCCTCCGCTGCATATCTTTCTCCAACGAGGTCGACTGAATCTTGAGGACTGGGCCTTCAAGGCTTAGTTGGGGGGTAATGTTACAGTTGTCCTTCTCTACATTTGTACTCTTTGCTTTCCTCGTTCTCCTTTCTCACTTCGATAGAGTGCTTCATGCACACCTTTGTGATTAGGTTATCTTTTCTTTCTGATGCTGCGCATCTTTACTCATTCCCGCTTACTTGATGCTGACGCGTCCTTTTACCTTTACTCATTCCTGCTTACCTGACGCTGACGCGTCCTTAGTCTTTTACCTTCCATGACATTCTACGCTTACGCGTCGTTGACTATATAGTCCATTCGTCTACAACGATGTACTCCATTCTCGATCTGTGCAATCTAGCGTACTCTTGAGTCACCCTCAGTTCCTCAGTCTCTCAGTCCCTCAGTCCCTAGTCCGCCTTCGAGGCATGGTCCTTCATCCCTTCGAGCTGAGTCGTACCTCTTCATGAGTGTCCTGCTCGTTGGTAAGTCTTTCGATGCTAGTCTTGATCAACTCGAGGTACGCCCTGCGTAACACCCTAGGCCAAAGAAGAATTCAGAGAAAAAGGTTAGAAAGGTCGAAGAAATTCCCCAGCTGAGAGAAGTTGAGGATGATGACGATGAAGAAACCGTAGCTCGAATCTCCTTCACCATTTCAGGCAAGGATTTTTAGATGGAGGGTATACCCCAACACAACAACCCTCCTTTTCTTGTGGGTCTGTACTTGTATCGTTGATAACTGAACAGTCTATGCAAATCCCTGTTCACATTGTCAAACCCTCGCACTTGAAAGCCATTGGTACTCGTGCTCTGATTGATTCAGGAGCACAAATTTCTTGCATCAATTGGGACTTTGTCTGAAAACACAAACTCCCGAAAACTAAACTCGCCACCCCCATCACTGTCAACAACGTCAACCAGTCCGCCAACAAAAATGGTCAAATCTGCTTTACCACTTCCCTCTTTGTCTGCATCAGATCCGTGGCCCACCAGGTCACTTTCTATATCCTCAATTGTGGAAAGGAGAACGTCATTCTTGGACTCCCTTGGCTTAAGGAAGTCAACCCTACCATCAACTGGACCACTCGCAAGTTGTCTATTCCTCTGGAGTCAGATCAATCTGATCGCCTCTATCAGAAACACACCCGACCCCCCCCTCTGACACCTGCCACCCCCACTCCTCGACCCCCTCATCATGTCAACGTCGACACCATCTGGAATGGACGACTCTTTGACTACATGCAGAAGGAGACCCAGCAACAACATCTCCTTCAAAATCACGATGTCCAAGTCATCCAACGAATCATCCAATGTGGCTCTCGCTTTGTCCCAAATGCCACCATTGCCAAACTCACCACTGCTACTGAGCTTGCCATGGCTGCTGAAAAAGCAAAACCCAAACCAGTTCTCCCACAGGAGTATGCTGAATTTGCCTCTGTCTTTTCAAAAGAGGCGACCGACCACATACCTCCTAGCTGACCCTATGACCATGAAATCAACCTTGACAAATCCTTCACCCCAAAAATCAGCAAACTCTACCCTCTCTCCCCTGACGAAAAGGCAGCTACTGAAGCCTTTCTCAATGAAAACCTTGCAGCTGGAAAAATCTGCCCATCGCACTCCCCCCAGGCTGCCCTCTTCTTCTTTGTCAAGAAAAAAGATGGAGGTCTCCGCCCCTGCCAAGACTACCAATACGTCAATGAACACACAGTCCGAGATGCCTACCCCCTCCCCCTCATCTCTGATCTCATCGATAAGCTCAAAGGGGCCAAAGGCTTTACCAAGTTTGATGTCCGCTGGGGCTACAACAACATTCGCATCAAAGATGGACACCAATAGAAAGCGGCTTTCATTACCCACAAAGGCCTCTTCGAACCAACAGTCATGTTCTTTGGACTTTGTAACTCTCCTGCAACATTCCAACAATTCATGAATGACTCTTTCAAAGACATGATTGCTGAAGGATGGCTTGTCATCTATATGGACGACCTCCTTATCTTCTCCCCCGATGCTAAAACCCATGAGGAACGTACCAAATGTGTTCTACAACCTATGCAGGAACTCAACCTTCATCTTAAGCTTGAGAAATGCAAGTTTGCAGCCTCTGAGGTCGAATATCTGGGCATGATCGTTCGCCCAGATGAACCCGCCATGGACCCGGTCAAGCTCGATGGTATTTGAGAATGGCCAACACTCTCCAAAGTCAAGGATGTTCGCTCCTTCCTTGGCTTCGCAAACTTCTACCAATGTTTCATCCCTAACTACTTTAACGTCACTCGCCCCCTCCTTGACCTCACTAAGAAGAACCAACCCTGGAACTGGTCCCCTTCTTGTCAAGACTCCTTCGATGAGCTGAAGAAGCTCTTTCTCTCCCAACTGATCCTCCACCTCCCCAACCCTGCCCGACCCTTCGCCATTGCCACTGATGCCTCCAAGTACACCTCTGGAGGTGTCCTCCTACAAACTGATGCCAATGGCAACTGGCATCCATGCTCCTACCTGTCACAATCCTTCTCCCCTACTGAACAGAATTACGACATCTATGATTGCGAACTCCTCGCTGTCATCCGCGGTCTCAAGGTGTGGAGACACTACCTTTAGGGATCTCCCTTTCAGGTTCAGGTCTTTACAGATCACAAGAACCTGATGTACTTCCACCAACCCCAGAAACTCAATCATCAACAGGCTCGATGGTTGCTTGATATCTCGGACTTTGACCTTCGTCTCACCCATGTCCCTGGTACCTCCCTTGCTGTCCCTGATGCCCTCTCTCGCCGCCCTGACCTTCTCCCTGCCACTGACAACAACAATGACAATGTCACTCTCTTGCCAGACTCCTGCTTTGTTAATGTCATTGACATTGCCCTCCAGGAGAAGCTAGCCTCCTCCTCTGCCTCAGATCCTCTTGTGCTTGATGCACTTTGTGCCACCACTGGTGATGTCCCAGCCCACTTTCGCTCTTGACTCTCTGACTGGCAATACAATGCTGGTGTCCTGACTTATCAAGGCTGTGCCTATGTTCCCCCTGATCTTCAGAAGTCTGTCATCGAGCGGCATCACGATCATTTCGCAGCTGGCCACCCTGGTTACCTGAAGACTCGCCAGCTCGTCACATCTGAATTCTGGTGGCCTGACCTTGCTCAGTTCGTCCGAAAATATGTCGAGGGTTCCACCTCCTGCCAGTTGGCCAAAGCCAACACCCACCCCACCATCCCTCCTCTTTGTCCATTCTCCTCCTCCTGCTCCTGCCCCTTCCAACAGGTTTCTTGTGACTTGATCACGGATCTGCCCCTCTCTGAGGGCTTTGACAGTCTTTTGGTCGTGGTAGACCATGGGCTTACTAAGGGGGTGATTCTCTGCCCTATGAAGAAATCTGTCTCCACTGAAGGGATTGTCTCCCTCTTTTTCCACAAGGTTTACACTCGGTTTGGCCCCTACAACAAAATCATCTCAGATCGTGGTCCTTAGTTCACCTCCACCTTCGCCAAAGAACTCGGACGACTCCTAGGATACAACCTCTCCCTCTCCACCACCTAGAGAGAGGAGGAATGGGGAGGGGAGTATGGGGGACAGGGGGAGACGAGAGATGTTGTGCAAGGGGGCGAGTGGAAGTGGAAGACAAGGGGGTCCGAGATCTACGGGAGCGATGAGAGGACTGAGATGAGGAGGATGAGGAGGGAACAAGGGGAGCAGGAGACCGGTGGCGGAGGAGGGGGCATTGATATGCCAAGTGGCCTGGGGCATGTTGGTTGCAGTGGCGGCAATGGTAATAGACACAGTTAGCTTGGATATGAGAGAGGTGGTGGCAATGAAAACATGCGTGGTTATAAAGGGGGTGGGTCTCCGGTAGAGGGCAATTCCTTTCACCTTCCCAAGCTACTTCCATACGTTCGATGGAAGCTAATTCCTCAAGAGTCAATGGGGCACTAGAGGCTTCAGGGGACTGCTCGTCAACATTAGATCTCGTATTTAGGTGTTCCACGTAGTGCTGAATGTCTGAAGTCAAGCTGTCCATCTCCAATTGGTGCATGGCGGATATAACAAGCTCTTGAATGGTATGGTGGGTTTCAGTGATGCGGAAGGCATGATGCATGCAGGCAGTGTCATCGGCAATGAGGTTGGCATGGGAGTGAAGGTGTGAAAGTTCAATGTACATACGAAAGAGGGAATAAAGGGGGGAAGAGGGGTCTAAGTGATTTCGGAGAGTGATATGAAGGTTAGAATTATCAAGAAACGTAAGCATACGTCCCTGTTGAATGGAAAAGAAAGGGTCACAGCATAGCCGAGAGGCGAAATGGGGAGGATTGACAACAGGTTTGGTGGTGATAGGAGAGGGAGGCCATGGGCCATCCCAGGCATGGTCTAGGGTTTCAAGATGAGTGAGTTCGGGAGGCGGGTTCTAGCCAGCATCTGCTTCGATGGAGGAAGAGTGACTAGGGGAGATGTTGGGCATTGTGATGGGATGATGGTGGGCAGGAGGATGAAGGGAAAATGGAGGGGTGGAGCTTCTTATACTCCGAGAGGATTTCCTTGGTGTGTTTGAACCTCGATTCTGGAAGCCAAGAATCTTCTTTGGCTGAATATCCTTTCCACTGGACTAAGAAGCAGTGATTGTTTGGTGTTCCCTTGTGTCGGATCACCTTTTCCATCTCATGCTCTTCTTCTCCATCAATGAGGTCAGGTGGGGGAGAAGGGAAGTTCGGGCCATGTACATTGTTTTTGCAATAGGGCGATAAGAGGGAGGGGTGGAACATGTTGTGAATCTTCCAGGTACGAGGGAGGCGGAGTTTGTACACAAGTGGAGATAGTACCTGGACAATGGTAAAGGGTCCTTCTTGCTTGGGAGTGAACTTCAGATGTGAGATAAGGCATTTCAGGTTGTGGGCTTCTAGCCAAACCTTATCACCTTTATGGAAGGGAGTGAATTTACTGTGAGAGCGAGATTTCATGACTTGTCTAGCGAGTTCATGGGCTGCCAGAGCTTCATCTTGAGTGGCGAAGAGGGTTTTCAGTCGTTCTTCGACTGCCAGGAGATTGGATTTGATAATGACAGTGGGGAGGGGGCGAGGTTCAAAGCCATAAGTGAGGAAGAAGGGGGATTTGCCAGTGATGGAGTGAGGGCAGTGGTTGTGGGCAAATTCAGCGTGGGAGATCATTTGAGACCATGTGGAGGAGGAGTTGCTGCAGAAGATACAGAGAGAGGTTTCAACTTCTTGATTGACACATTCAGTTTCTCCATCGGCTTGGGGATGGTAGGCGGTGGAGAGGGAAAGGTCATATCCAAGGAGTCGTCCGAGTTCTTTGGCAAAGGCAGAGGCAAACTGAGGGCCACGATCTGAGATGATCTTGTCGTATAGGCCAAACCGAGTGTAAACCTTATGGAAAAAGAGGGAGGCAATCCTTTCCGCAGAGACAGATTTCTTTGTAGGACAGAGAATCACTCCCTTAGTAAGCCCATGGTCTACCACGACCAAAAGGCTGTCAAAGCCACCGGAGAGGGGGAGGTCCATGATCAAGTCGCAAGAAACCTGTTGGAAAGGGGGGGGAACAAGACAAGGCAATGAGGGAGAGAGGAGGGACAGTGGGGTGGGTGTTCACCTTGGCTGACTGGCAGGAGGCGCATCCTTCAACATATTTCTGCACAAACTGGGCAAGGCCAGGCCACCAGAATTCAGAGGTGACGAGTTGATGAGTTTTTAGGTAACCAGGGTGTCCAGCAGTGAAATGATCATGGTGTCGCTCGACGACAGATTTACGAAGATCAGGGGGAACATAGGCATGGCCTTGGTAGGTCAGGACACCAGTATTGTATTGCCAATCAGAGAGTCATGAGCAGAAGTGAGCTGGGACGTCACCAGTGGTAGCACAGAGTGCATCAAGCACAAGAGGGTCAGAGGCGGAGGAGGAGGCTAGTTTTTCCTGGAGGGCAACATCGATAATGTTGATGAAGAGGGAGTCAGGCAGGAGAGTGACATTGTCATTATCGTCATCAGTGGCGGGAAGAAGATCTGGGTGGTGAGAGAGGGCATCAGGGGCAGCGAGGGAGGTTCCAGGGACATGGGTGAGACAAAGGTCAAAGTCTGAGATGTCCAGTAACCATCAAGCCTGTCAACGATTAAGTTTTTGGGGCTGGCAGAAATATATCAGATTCTTGTGATCTGTGAAGACCTGAACCTGGAAAGGGGACCCCTGGAGGTAATGTCACCAGGCTTTGAGACCATGAATGATGGTGAGGAGTTCATGATTGTAAATGTCGTAGTTGCGCTTGGTGGGGGAGAAGGATTGTGACAGGTAGGAGCAGGGGTGCCAGTCACCGTTGGCATCGGTTTGGAGGAGGACACCCCCAGAGGTGTATTTGGAGGCATTGGTTGCGATGGCGAAGGGTTGAGCAGGGTCAGGGAGGTGAAGGATCAGTCGAGAGAGGAAGAGTTTCTTCAGCTTGTCAAAGGAGTCTTGACAAGAGGGGGACCAGTTCCAGGGTTGGTTTTTCTTGGTGAGATCAAGAAGGGGGTGGGCGACGTTGGAGTAGTTATGGATGAAACGCTGGTAGAAGTTGGCGAAACCAAGGAAAGAGCGAACATCCTTGACTTTGGAGGGGGTTGGCCATTCTTGAATGCCGTCAAGTTTGACCGGGTCCATGGCAAGTTCATCTGGGCAGACGATCATACCCAGGTATTGGACTTCAGAGGCTGCAAACTTGCATTTCTCGAGCTTAAGATGAAGGTCGAGTTCCTGCATATGCTGTAGGACACATTTGGTACATTCCTCGTGGGTCTTGGCATCAGGGGAGAAGATAAGGAGGTCGTCCATATAAATGACAAGCCATCCTTCGGCGATCATGTCTCTGAAGAAGTCATTCATGAATCATTGGAATGTCACTGGAGAGTTACAGAGTCCAAAGAACATAATGGTGGGTTCAAAGAGGCCTTTGTGGGTGATGAAGGCCGCTTTCCATTGATGTCCACCTTTGATGTGGATGTTGTTGTATCCCCATCACACATCAAACTTAGTAAAGACTTTGGCTCCCTTGAGTTTGTCGACAAGATCAGAGATAAGAGGGAGGGGGTAGGCATCTCGAACAGTGTGTTCGTTGACATATCAGTAGTCCTGACAGGGGCAGAGACCTCCGTCTTTCTTTTTGACAAAGAAGAAGGGGACAGCTTGGGGAGAGTTTGATGGGCAGATCTTTCCAGCTGTGAGGTTTTCATCAAGGAAGGCTTCCGTGGCTGCCTTTTCGTCAGGGGAGAGGGGGTAGAGTTTGCCGATTTTTGGGGTAAAGGATTCATCAAGGTTGATCTCGTGGTCATAGGGTTGGCTGGGGGGTACATGGTTGGTCGCTTCTTTTGAGAAGACAGAAGCGAAATCGGCGTATTCTTGTGGGAGAACTGGTTTGGGTTTTGCTTTCTCAGCAGCCATGGCAAGTTCAGTGGCGGTGGTGAGTCTGGCAATGGTGGCGTTTGGGACAAAGCAAGAGCCACATTGGATGATCCACTGGATGACTCAGACATTGTGGTTTCGAAGGAGATGTTGTTGCTGAGTTTCCTTCTGCATGTAATCAAAGAGCCGTCTGTCCCAGACGGTGTTGACATTGACATGGCAAGGGGGTCGGGGAGTGGGGGTGGCAGGCATCGGAGGGGGGGGCCGGGTATGTTTTTGATAGAGACGATCGGATTGATCAGACTCCAGAGGGATAGACAACTCATGAGTGGTCCAATTGATGTTGGGGTTGACTTCCTTAAGCCAAGGGAGTCCAAGGATGATGTTTTCTTTTCCACAGCTGAGGACGTAGAAGGTGACCGGGTGGGCCACAGATCCAATGTGGACAAAGAGGGAGGTAGTGAAGTGGATTTGACCATTCTTGTTGGCTGATTGGTCAACATTGTTAACAGTGATGGGGGTGGCAAGTTTGGTTTTGGGGAGTTTGTGTTTTCGGACAAAGTCCCAGTCGATGCATGAGATCTGTGCTCCTGAATCAATCAGAGCACGAGTTCCAACGGCTTTCAAGTCTGAGGGTTCGACGACATGAACAGGAATTTGCATAGACTGTTTGGTTATCGACGATACAAGTACAGACACACAAGAAAAGGAGGGTCATTGTGTTAGGGTACACCCTCCATCTAAAAATCCTCACCTGGGATGGCAAAGGAGATTCAAGCCACTGTTTCTTCATTGTCATCGTCCTCAACTTCTCTTAGTTGGGAAACTTCTTTGACCTTCCTAACCTTTTTCTCCAAAGACTTCTTTGGCCTAGGGTTGTTGGAACCGGGGCATTCGTTGGAAAGGTGGCTGGGTTTTCAGCATCTAAAACAGCGTCCTTCTGCGATGCATCTACAGCGTTCTTCAGGAGTGAGTTTCCCGAGTTTGATAGCATCGACATTCATGGCGTCAGGGTCTTTCAAGGGGTGGGAGGACAAGGAGGAGGAGGTGAACAAGTGGTATGTAGAGGAACCAGACTTGTTCCTTTTGGCGATGTCTTCGGCTTTTCCCCACTGGGTAAGGAAGTGAATAGCCTTAGAGTACCATTCGTTGATCTTGGTGGGAATAGTGTCCATAGACATGATACGATGCATGAGGCGGATGGGTAGGGCTGTTGAGAAATATCTGATAAGGACATTTTTGTCCACGATCTCACTGATCTGGACCTTGTTTCGAAACTCCGAGATGAACGAAGTGAGTTCTGGGATTCTGGGATTGCCAGACATCCATTGGGTGGAGAGCCATGTGATAGCTAGAGCTCTGGTGTCGTGGTGTTTGAAGGTAGTTTTGAAGGCTATGACAAAGTCTTTGAAGTCTCCAAAGCCTTTGGTGTTGCTGTCGGTTTTCAGGGAGAGGGCATCCTTTTGAAAAGAGGAAGTCCAGGTCAAGGCGGCTCTGGACTTCATGTAGGAGAGGGCGAAGGCAATTTTCTTTGCTTCAGTACTGTATACTTCTTTGTTGACTAGAAGATAAGTTCTGACTGAGTCCAGCCAGATGGTTGCCTTAGTATATTCGCCATCAAAGGTATCAAGGGAGCCAATGCAAAGTTTGATTGGTTTCGAGAGGGTAGACATCGTAGGGGGAGGGGTGAAAGATGGGAGGGGTTGGGTAAGGGTGAAAGTGTGGATGAGAGGGGGAGGAGCAGGGGTAGGGTGAGGTGCTTGGAAGGGAAATAGAGGGGGGTGAGAGGCAGTTGGGGTTGGGGAGGGTGGCATGGGAATTCTGGGGATGTGAAGTGCTGAGGAGAGTTGGTGGGCGAGGTCAACATCTTCCTGTTGCTTGGCAGTAGTGGGAAGGGTGGTGTCTGGGTCTTGGGATGTTTCAGAGGGGGAGGATGATGAGGACGAAGTGTCAGAGGGAAGTTCTGTGGTGGTGAGCCTATGCGAATGCAATAGGGCTCATTCTAAAGCTGAGATGTGCCTAGGAGGAATGGTGGGGGATTTATAACAATGATAGTCCTAAAACGTGGAGCTTAGTTCTTTTGTTACACTTGGTCTGGGTAGGAACAAGCATAGGCTGTTACAGTTGTCCTTCTCCTTTTGTCCACTCGTACTCTTTGTTCCCTTTGTCCGCCTTTCTCTTCGATAGAGTGCTTCATGCACACCTTTGCATTGGCTTTATCTTTCCTTTTCTGATGCTGCACATCTTTACTCTTTCATGCTTACTTGACGCTGACGCGTCCTTTGTTCTCTTATTCATTCATGCTTACTTGACGCTGACGCGTCCTTTGTTCTGTCACATTCCATGACATTCTACGCTTACGCGTCTCGTGGTATATAGTCCATTCGCTTACAATGATGTACTCTATTCTCAATCTGTGCAATCCAGCGTACTCTTGAGTCACCCTCAGTCCCTCAGTCCTTAGCCCTTGTCCGCCTCCAGTGGCGTGGTCCTTAGTCCTTCGTCCCTTCGAGCTGAGTTGTACCTCTTCGTGAGTGTCCTGCTCGTTGGTAAGTCTTTCGACATAGTCTTGGTCTACTCGAGGTACGCCCTGCGTAACAAAAGATCGAGAATCTCCCCTGTCCCTCCTATTACGGAGTAGGACCCACCCCAGTTCATCATTCGTAGCATCAGAGCCCCCAGTAATGACTCCTCGGACGAGGAGCCCGTCCTCTCCACCTCAGAACTTCGACGACGTCATCGCCTAACTGGACGAAACGTTCCAACCCCAGTAAATCCCCCACTTCGTACCCCAGCATTCCCAGCGTCTCGTACACAGCCTCAGCCCCAATGCCCTAGCACCCCCTTAGGATCCCCCATCGCCCTTAGCCCAGTTCTCCCACAGACCCAGTTACCCCAGACAATCCCTCCTATCGTCCAACCACCTAGCACCCAGACCTCTCACACCATGACAGAACTCAAAGCAGCCCTCCCAGCAGACTTCTCCGGTGAACCCTCCGATGCTGTCCGATGGATTAAGGCCATGAAGGCCTACTTCGAGATCAACAAAACTCTATACTCCTCTGACGAAGCTAAGATCATGACCACTCTTAACAAGATGAGCAAGGGACGAGGCGTCTCTTTCTCGGAAATGTGGTATGATCATATGGCTAATGCCAACTTCCCCGACAAAACTTTTGCCAAATTCTCTGACAACTTCGAGTCCACCTTCTATCCCTTCAACACCAAAGCCACCGCCCGCCTCAAGTTATCTAAGCTCGTGCAGAAATCCATCAAAGGATCCAACGGAG
>JBBPMV010000165.1:0-26249 GCA_038090495.1 Heimioporus retisporus | reverse complement strand
CGACGTCGGTGGTGGTCGGGGGGGAACAGCCTTCGGGGATTTCGGCAGCAGCGGAGTGGGCATAGAGGCGGAAAGTCACCATCGTCGGGTTATTTTGAGCGGCTATGTCATGTCTCAACATAAAAGGCGTGAAGGCAGAGCTGGTCATAGAGTGTCTCTGCCTTGACCGAATAGCATCAAGGGGAACCTTTGGCAGCCGTATCACGCCTTATCTGGATCGATGTTTGGATGACACTGGGGCATCACGGAAGTCCAAAGTAGAGTACGTTACAAAACCCGATGATGGGAATGATGAGAGTCTATGCATGCAAGCGTACGAGTGTGCTCTTTGGTAGCATGCTCATTTCATGAGCAAGTTGAGTACAGGTGGAGGAAGTAAGAGGCAGCAACATGGTCACGGAAAGGTGAAGTGCAGCAATGGGTCCTGTATTCACCGAATTCCATGCAGGACAAGATAAGGCAATGATGTAGATTCGAAGTAGCCATCTACACCATGTCGTATGGGTCTCCTATCCGAGTCTCCCGCCTAGATACTCACCCCTCTTCCATCCGAACTCTGCCCGCCTGTCGGCGCCATCATAACCCAGGGCTACATCACGGTTGAGGCCATTGTACCGGGTCGTCGGATGTAAGTCAATCTTCTGCGCCCGTCCGCATTGCGAGTTGTGCACGCATTGGATGAGGACGGGGACGCGACCGTGCTCGAATCGCTCCATAACGTGGCAGAGCTATACTTCGAAGCAGAAATATCTTTGTCCTGTAATGTGACCTTGAACAACGTGAGTCAAGGGTACCTAATCGACTATGCAAAGTGATTTGGTCCTCTGGTAGAAACGAAAGGAACATCTGTCGTCGAGTGACCGCCACACGAGACCCTGTCTCCCACGACCGTCAACGAAAAGAGCGACAACCAACCTCGTACTCCCGCTCGCAGTCGCTGTACCGCCTATTGGCATGTTGAATGCGTGCCCGTTCATTGGGACCAACGGGGGCGGGGGTTGCATGTATGTCGTTGGCATTGAGGACGATCCCACGAGGTCCATCAAGGACGGCGCGATGAGGAGGGTGATGCTGATGGCGTCCAAGATAAGACTGCGAAACAACGTGGTATCCATCAGGCGCACGCGGGCCGGCTCGCAATTTGCGCATCCGCGTATTGGCGCAGTACAAGTCGCGGACGTGCTCGTTATGGAGCTGTGCGGGCGTGCAGGAGGGGTGGACTGGGGACACGAGCGCGTCTCGACATATCGTGTTCAACTGACCAAATTTTTCACGGAGGGCTTGATACATGGGGCCGTGAGGACGAGGAGTCGGGCTATGGATCAAAAGGCATACCTTTCTTTGTACCGTGAGCCGGAACGTCGTTGGGCGTGTGCTAGGTCGTGGCAGAAAGTGTGGCGAGCGACGAATCAGAGACGCATCCCATTTTGAATCGTGCGTTGTCATGGTCGAGGCAAGGGTAGGACGTGGCGCACCCAGTATTGCGGGTAGTCGCGAAGGAGCAGGCTGTAGCAGGGGTGGATCGTCGCCCCAAGCGTCGTCCAGCGCTTCGGTCGGCAGAGCTGTCCTGACGGCGGATCCCATTGCCATGGAGGTACGGGCGGGACGCACCGCATCGCGGTAATATTGAGGAGTGCTTGGTGCGATAAGTACCAACCTGCGCGGTTTTTCATTGTGAACCAATTATTTCACGCAGGATGCAGCTTTGACACACTTCATTGTCGAGGAGGGGAGCTACGTCGACGTCGGACTGGGGAGCGCAAGATAGAGACGATTGAAAAGAGGAGGGGACCTCGCTGTAGGCGTTAATGACGACGCAGAGCGGAAAAGACCGTACAGACCTGCCATCTGAAAACATTTCCCGGAGCTCATTGAGGTCGCCGTCGTCGGTGGATTGCAAGGAGACCACGCACGTGAGTCGGACATTCGGATGTTCCGAAGACTCACATCCCCAAGCGAGTTTTTTTAAGACGCCTAGGTTGCTCCATCGTTCTCATGACACCCAAAGGAACAGAACATCCACCCGAGCTTGCGATCTCACGATTCTATCAGGGGTGGGTACAATTGCATCGCCGTTTCTGACCTGGCCACCTCCGAGTGATTACAGAGGGTATTCACCCCTACTACCTATTCTGCCGGCTTTTCGCCCGATGCGAACTTTCCCATTGAGGCGGCAACCGCATTCGACGATTGAGAGCGATGAGTACGGTGAGGCTCTTGTCCTCGATCATCTAACCCAATTTCCTGACTGGATCTCAAGAGCCCAGCGTGAAGAAAATGCGATTGCCTTGGATGGATGACTCTGGGCTGCATTTTCTTTTGTGTATGTCATTCCTGGTAAGCCTCCTGTTCGATGTTGGCAGCAAAGACAAGGTTCCGGATCCGCTGGAATTTGATGGCCGTGCGGGAGTATCTGGCAAGGGCGCAGTGGGAGACGTGGATGGCAATGTCCCCTGGTGCGACGACCTGGGTGGTGTGAGCTCATGTGCGCAGATGGGCAAAAGACAGTCCACGGCGGCCCGGTCGCTGCACTGGCTGGAAGGCCCTGCGTAGGTAGAGCGTGGTCGCCTTGTCGTAGCTGCCTTTCTGAAACGGGGGAAAGTCATGCCGAAATCGAGTTTGGATTGGACTGACTCGCGTTTGGGGCTCATCTTGGGATCTCCGTGGTATCAGGCCTGGCGCGCTCTCGCAGCGTGCACGTATGACGCAGTGCGCGCACAATTACGTTGCTCGATGAAACCCATCTCACCCAAAGTACGCTTGTGACGGCTTTAGGTGCTCGATGCGGCCGACAAACTCTGAATGCTTTGCGAGCTGGGATGAATCATCATGATTCATGCTCTCGACAGCCACGTCGGATAAATGTACCGAAAATCACATGTTTAGCCAGTTCCGTTATGCGTCGATCGTCGGCCAAACATGTATCCGAGATACACGGACACCTCCGGGCCGTTACAGATACAGGAACAAGCAAGGCACCACGTTCGCCGTATAGTTATGTCACAAAATTGATGCTTTCAAAAGCGTCGAGGATCGTTACGATGTGACTATGTCTATAGTTCTGGCTGTGGTTGCAGTCCATGGTATTGCTGGTCAGTGTTGACAAAATCATCGGAGATTTATTATTGCAAGTGATCGTCTCTTCACCTCTTGAGTGAGACTACTAGGTATACTGGTATGCAATGGGCAGGTCAGAACGAAGTATATTGAACTGGAATCAACTAGCTTCTGCCCACATCTGGACCTCACCTATGCCCTCCGTTCAACGACGCCTTCGTCGTCGTCTCGGTGTAAACCATTCACATCGGTGACCCTTTCTGCTCCATGAATTCCCACCGGTAGGTGGGTACATGGCTGCGGAGGGATTGGCTAGCGGTTTGCTGGTGCCAGAGCGATACGTGTAATCGTTCCACATCGGCATCAGTGGACGAGCTGGGAAGACACCGGGGCTAGATATCAATATATTTAGCATTGTATTGTCCAAAGACGTGGATGGTAGACAGTAACTTGCTTCGGTCAACCGTCGAGTCGAAAGCTTGTCGGTGAGATGTTATCCGTCTGCAATATGCCCTCTGTCCGACCTGGCGGATAATCCGCATTCTGGGGGAACGCGCAGACACGTCGGATGTGTGGCCAAAAAAAAGGCTATCATGAAGAGTCCCATCCGGATCTAGCACTCACTCGTCCTCCGAACTCGCCCTTCTCCAACCTTCTTCGTTGACGCCTTGCTCCGGTGTGCCAGTGTCGGTCGATAACCAGTGTCAGCAACTGAATAACAGGGACCTGAGGAAGTAACAAGAGAGAGCCTGAATCTCGGTGCGTATCCAACACTAGTCGCGATTGTAACTGTTGAAATTAACTGCATCATTGATATCAAACCCTGCATGACCGGGTAAAAACGGGTGGGCAGGTCTTGTGAAATGACCGTGGAAACTATTGTACACAGCAAGTCGCATCGTGTTCGGCTCAATGTGAGGCATCTCCCATCGTCCCATCATCCAAGAAATCGCCAGTGCTCATCTACCTCGCGGCTCATTGCAACTCAACTTTGCAATGACGGGCTTCAAGGAGAAGATCAAAGATCTTCGATCTCGTATCTCCAGAAGCGTCTCTCCAGCACCCTCCCACAGCTCCGACACCCCCAGCGCTCGATCGGGCGCCATCTCTCGCTTCCTTGGCCCGCGACGCCGTGCCCAGGATACCACTGAGGTCTCACCCACTCTTGATGTCGCTGATAGGATCACTAGTCGTACGCCTGCCCAGGAGTCCGACTCTGCCCAGGCCTGTGTAGTTGCTAATGATGCGAGCGCTCAGGCTGCTCGATCCCACAGTCATGCAGATCCCACCCCCTCGACGGTCGCTAGTCCTGTGTCCCCCCACGAGCCTCACTCCCATCATATGCAATCACTCAGCTCTCACATCTCCACCGCTCAACTGGGCGTTGTCTCGGGCTCGCAGCTGAGTCTGGTTCCGGATATCACCTTACCCACCTCTGAGGTTGTCGACAGAGCCGCTAGTTATATACCTGCACAAGGATCTGATCCTATGCAACCTCGTGTCCATACAAATACTGGGGTGGCTCAATCCCAAGACTCTAAGGATGTCACTTCCCCCCTGGCTGTTCATCCCATATCTGCTCAAGAATCCCATCTCATGCATGCAGTGCAACCTAGTATGGCCCCTGGTGATCCAAAGAGTCTGTCTGCTGAACTCATGGCTATGTCTCCAGGGTGCTCCTCATCTTCTGATGTATCCACTACCCAACTCAGGATCATTCCCAGTGACTTGAGCTCACAGCCCAGCCATGCAAAGGAAACAAAGTTGCCTGCCATAAACACTGTTAGCAAAGTTGATTGTCATAAATTTACAGGGAACTTAAGACTATTTTCAGCTTGCTAGAAGGTTTGTATCTTGGGGACTTACTGGTCCACAGAAGTTTAAACACAGGCAACATGGTATGAGAGTAGTAATTGGTTTGATGCTTGCACAACCTGATTTCCATAAAAGAGCCAAAGAGAAATGCTAATATTTCTCATATCATGGAAGATACTGACAAAGACCTCATGGAGAAGTTTGGTCGATTTAGAATCCTAGTTATAGGAAGAGCAAATGCTGGGAAAACAACCATTCTCCAAAGGGTCTGTAATTCCACAAAACACCCAGAGATCTATGACTATAAGGGAAATAAGGTGCTAATGTCCATTAAGATTTTGAAGAGGCATTGACATGATTGATATATTGTCAGGTTGATCAAAAAATTGCAGGGACTACAGAGGTAGGGTGTTGCATATGTGTAATGAAGTCATGGTTACATGTGTTATCCATAGCGTGGATTGCATGATATCAACTATGAGATGGTTTTCAAAAGCAACCCAAAGTTTGTTTTTCATGACTCTCCTGGGTTTGAGGCTGGAGGTGAAGAGGAAGTCCAAACCATGAAGCATTTCCTTGCAAGGCATTCTGCTAGTAACAAGCTGAGAGAGCAGATTCATGCTATATGGTGAGATAATATTTATGATCTGAATTTGTACTAATGGATGTAGGTATTGCATTCCCATGGATCAACTGCATCGTGCCATTACAGTTGCAGAGGAAAGGTTCTTTGGTGAATGTGACACCAACAATGGTGAGTATGTAATTTTTGGGTGCTTAAAATTATATTGATGGCTTGGTTGATAGTTCCTGTGGTGGTGCTATTCACCAAATTTGATGCCCTTCTAACACAGGCATATCAGAATGAATATGTGTTTCTGCCTGAAGATGAAAGACAGATAAGATTACAGGCTGGTGCACAAGAGATGTTCCAGAGGAGGAACATTTGGGGTGATCTATGTAAGATGGCATTTCCACCTAAGGCATCAGTACAGTTACAAGGTGACTATACATGTCTTATCATTTCTACTTTGCAACATTACAAATGTTTCAGATATGGATACAAGTGATATGGGGTGCAATACATTGTTGGAAAAAACAGCAGCTGCATTGAATGATGAATCATTGCAGATGTTGCTGGTATCAGCACAGGAAAAAAACATATTACTTTGCATTGAATATGCTATTGAATAGTGAGTAATGCATCATAATACAATGCATTTATGAAATACTTCATACAGTGCTTTGGAAAGATATGTAAATTTCAGGATGACCAGGGAAGAAGGTCATAATGTGATGGAGGCAATTGCAAGTTGGTTTCCACACACAAAGGTATGATCACAAAATGAAATCTGTGGAAGTGGGCAATTAAGTATTTTGCATAGGTAAGATTCTGGCTAATTGAAATAAATAAATGAAAATTAATGCAAAATACCATTTATGGTATAGGAGGTAAATGGTCTGATGTGCTTTAGAAATCAGGATTTATCTCATGGTCTTTTTATTGCTGCTCTTCCATTCATAGGGAGTAAGTGGTCTGATGTGGATCAGAAATGAGCATTTATCTCATGGCCTTTTTCTGCTGCTCTTCCATTCATAGGGAGTAAGTGGTCTGATGTGGATCAGAACTGAGCATTTGTCTCATGGCCCTTTGTCTGCTGCTTTTTCATTCATAGCGAGTAAGTGGTCTGATGTGGATCAGAAATAAGCATTTATCTCATGACCATTTTTCTGCTGCTCTTCCATTTATAGTTTGTAAGTGGTCTGATGTGGATCAGAAATGAGGATTTATCTCATAGCCTTTTTTCTGCTGCTCTTTCATTCATAGTATGTAGGTGGTCTGATGTGGATCAGAAATGAGCATTTATCTCATGACCCTTTTTCTGCTGCTCTTCCACTCATAGTTTGTAAGTGGTCTGATGTGGATCAGAAATGAGGATTTATCTCATGACCTTTTTTCTGCTGCTCTTCCATTCATAGTTTGTAAGTGGTCTGAAGTGGATCAGAAATGAGCATTTGTCTCATGGCCCTTTGTCTGCTGCTTTTCCATTCATAGCAAGTAAGTGGTCTGATGTGGATCAGAAATGAGCATTTATCTCATGACCCTTGTTCTGCTGCTCTTCCATTCATAGCCAGTAAGTGGTCTGATGTGGATTAGAAATGAGCATTTATCACATGGCCCTTTTTCTGCTGCTATTCCATCCATAGAGAGTAAGTGGTCTGATGTGCATCAGAATGAGCATCTGTCTCATAGCACTTTTTCTGCTGCTCTTCAATTCATAGTTTGTAAGTGGTCTGATGTGGATCAGAAATGAGCATTTGTCTCATGGCCCTTTTTTTTGCTGCTCTTCCATTCATAGCCAGTAAGTGGTCTGATGTGGATCAGAAATGAGCATTTATCTCATGGCCCTTTTTCTGCTGCTGTTCCATTCATAGGGAGTAAGTGGTTGAATGTGGATCAGAAATGAGGATTTATCTCATGGCCCTTTTTCTGCTGCTCTTCCATTCATAGGGAGTAAGTGGTCTGATGTAGATTAGAAATGAGGATTTATCTCATGACCCTTTTTCTGCTGCTCTTCCATTCATAGGGAGTAAGTGGTTTGATGTGGATCAGAAATGAGCATTTATCTCATGGCCATTTTTCTGATGCTCTTCCATTCATAGTTTGTAAGTGGTCTGATATGTATCAGACATAAGGATTCATCTCATCACCCTTTTTTCACTACTCTTCTATTTGTAGGAAGTAAGTGGTTTTTTCATGGATATCCAGTAGGTACTTTATGATTACAAACAAGTCACAATCTCACTTCTCCTTTATTTGTAGCAAGAATGTCATGTGGACCATGATTTTATGTATTTAATTTTTATAATTGAATTTTTTTTAAAAACATTTCTATGATGTTACTCAGCTGGTAAGCCATACTTTGATGTTTTGATATTATTGATATGCTTTTCTAACAAAAATCCATTAGGATGTAAGCCATCTTTTGGTCACAAATATTGTATTTTTAATATCTCCACAATATTTTCATTTAGGATGTAAGTGCTTTTATGTTACTTTGTTTTCATTACATAATTTATTTTTTGTACTAGACAGTTAAATTTCTCTCTCTATTTATAAGCTTGGATAGTTAATATCACATAGATCCTTCAAAATGAGCAATCACAGCAGGTTGGCATCTAATATAATTATTCATTGGCTCCAGCTAACATCCACTATTCCATAGATTTCATCATCTAGTATCCATAACTCTCCTGTGGTATATTAATTACATGATGGTCTACATATATATTATCTGATATGCATTCACCAGGCTACATCAAATAGGCAGGCATGGAAAGATGTCCTTCAACAAGGACTAGGTATGTTATTCAAACTTGTGTTTAACACATGTTTATACTTATATGTATACATAGGTCTTTTGCTTGTTCTTCAACATTTATTTTTTCTTGCTCAAAACAAGCTCCCTGAACCATTCCAAGTGGCTGCACAAAAATACCATACATCTGGTACATCTACTCAAGTGGCCAATGCACTTGAACAACTCCATGATCATTATCTTGCTGCTCACACAAGAACAAGATGCAAACTTATCATGGATATAGTCATGCACCACCCAATTCCAATTTGTGAGTAGTCAATTGGATTAGTAGTTTAATCCTGAGTTGCCTTTTTAGCCTAGAGCCTATTTCATTTGCCTAACAGGAAGCTTTTGCCTTTTTGTTTTCAATGTGTACTATAGAAATATTGAAAGTATCACCTATGAATTCATTTATGTTGTATGATCATAAGCAGATTGATTTATCAGCATATACAGTGCATATGTGTGTTGAGATGTTTTGTAAACAACTTGCATGGAATTCCAAGAGTGAGTCTTATGGCTGAAGTTGGACTTGAGCAAAGAGCCAACAACCTAACCAAAATACCCAATGGCTCAACTGAGCTTACTGAAAATCTACACCACTGGCACATTCAAGCTGTTATGATTTGCCCCTGTTCTTTTTCTTTATCATCCATACCTGTCACTATCAGCCTAACCCAATACTTCTACTTTGATAGAGTGCTCTAGAACGATACAACATGTTCATCACACATCCTTATCTTTGTTATCTTGACTTCTCTTTCTTTTCAAACATTCTTTGCTTAGTCATAGTTGTTCCACAACCTTCTATGACTTTCCATTGTGCAGTATATAAGCCAAAGTACTTCGTCTCTTGTACCCTAGCTTAGTCCTGCTCAAATCTACCTTGTCCCCTTCGCTCCCCTCATTGTAACTTGCTGCTACCTCTTTGGTAGGCAGACTTACCTTTGAACCACCAGCTAAATGTCCTAGCAGGCAGAACCCTCAACTCCTGGTGGCAAGTCCTTCATCTCTGCCTAGAACCCTTGATCCTACATTATAGTTCTTTGAGCCTATGCATGTTCCTACCCAGACCAAGTGTAACACAAGCACTGCACCCTAGTTTGAGCTCCTAGCAGAGTTTACCAAAGTACAAGTTTGGATCACTTTAAGACCCACTAATGTCTGAAATCTCAGCATTTATGTATAAAACCAGTGAAAATGTTTGATGGGATGACAATTGTCAACTGAGAAGGGGAACCATTAGTAATCAAGCAAATGTCCAAACAACTACTTGAGGTATGTGGGTGCCAAAAACTGATCAGTTCAAGTGGATCAACAAAGGGAATGGATACTGTTGAGACCAATGGTCTGTGCACCAATTAGTAAGCAAGCCAAACATGACCTGAGGTATTGCATGAGTCAGAGATAAGAAGAATAGCCATATATAGTAAATCAGCCACAATAGTCACATATAAAGGAAGTGTCATTAGATAAGGACTAATATAATCACTTCTCCCACACCATCATCAGATCTCTACCAACTCTCTGCCAAACCAGCTATCCTAATCAGGATAGCCTTGTTTATACATATAATCACTGTATTTCATGAGATACATTGAAGAAAAAGTTCATGGGCTGGAAAATGCATTGGGAAAGCAGAGATTATGAATGGAAGAGGATTATAGTCATTAGCACCAGCTGAAAAACTAGATAGCAAATAAACATACTCAACAAATCTATAGATCTGTCAACAACCAAAACCAAAGATTGCTATCAGATAGGGCAAGGCAGGAGTATATCCCAGGATACTTGTAAGGGAAAAAGTATCCTGGGATGTACTCCTATCCTTTCCTACTATGTATCAGATGCCCACCTTTCAGGAAGGCTGGGCTGGACAAGAGAATTAACAAGTGTTACAATTTGTGCAGACCCTTATTTTTTTTTCCTTTTTTTATTGGACTTTACCTTTCTCCCAGTCATTATGGCCTTATTTCTTCCCATAGATCTTGATTTCATGCTATGCTAGGCCATGCCTGATCTTTTTTTTCTTAGATATTCCTACATGTTTCCATTTGTACAGCCTTGTACTATTTATTTCTTTCTTTCACTCACCATCACAGACAGTTTCACTGATTGCAGCTCAGCTGTGCATCTATACTTACTCCTCATAGCCATATGGCTATCCTACCACTACTTAGGATGACTCCTTAGATACTGCCTTTGGGCTGTCTTAGTAGTATATGTACCCAGCTGCCCTGTACTTTAATCCTTAAGCAATTCCTACTTGGGTTTTCACCTTCACTTGTTGTCTCTCAGTCCTCAGTTCTCAAGGGAATCATGCCCCTTGCCTTCTTCACCCTTCATTCTCCACCACTCCAGTATAGTAGACCTTTGATTGCCTGTTACCTCCTTAACCAACTCTATGACCTCTACTTCCTGTGAGGCTCTTGTTGTCAGTCATCCAATGCCCTTTTCTGATTGGATCCCAGGGGCCCAACATGTCAAGTCTAGTTCCTTCAGGTCTCTGAAGGTTAGATGTATGCACAAGGGGTTGGAGGTTGGAGGTGGAGCAGATGAATGGAGGGGTGAGAACAATGGCTTCAGGTAATGGCCTGTGCCCTTACACTGATCCTGTCCTCATATTTTGAAGGGTGGAGTTGGTTAGAGATTGATGATAGTGATGAGCTACTGAAGTGGAGAGAACAGAGAGAGAGAGGAGGGAGGAGAGGAGGATGAGAGAGGAGATGAGAAGGGAACTTAGTTGATTTATGAACTGAGGAAAGTCCTCAGCAAAGTAGGAGACTAAATACATGAGAGCAGATGTGGTGCTAAAGGTAGACAGAGCATGTATGTGGTGGAGTATATAGTGCTACATACTTGTGGCATGTTGGGGTAGTAATGACAGGGAGGGTGGAGTGGTACAAAAGGAAGGTGGAGTGCAATGACAGGGTAGGGAAACAAGGATCAGACAGTTGCCAGCAATGACAACTGATCATAAGGTACAGATGGAGAAGGAAAGAGTATGAATGGGGAAGTGGAACAAGAGATTGGAATATCAGATGAAGCAGAGGAAGGTGGATGTATCACCCAAAGGTAAAGGAAGGTGGTGGATAGGGGTGGATAAGGTTGGATAGGAGAGTGAAGGCATGGGGCATGATATAACATGAAGAAAACATGACTGCCTTGGATGGATGACCATAGGCTGTATTTTCTTTCATGTATGTCATTCCTGGCAAGGCTCCTGTTTAATGCAGGCAAGAAAAATAGGGTTCTGGAGCAGCTAGGATTTGATAGCTGTGCAGAAGAATTTGGTGAAGGCACAGAAGGAGCCATGCATAGGAATGTCCCCTGGTGCAATGAGCTGGGTAGTATGAGTTCATGTGCATAGATGGAAAATGACAGACCTTGCCAGCCCAGTCACTGCACTACATGGAGGGCACCATGCAAGAAGGGCATGGCCATCTCTTTGCCTCATCCAAAATGGGGGAGAGTCATGCCAAAATTGAGTTTGGATTGTACTGACCCATGTTCAAGGATCATCTTTCTGGGGTCTCAGTGATATCAGTCTTGATGTATTCTGGTGGTGTGCACATCTAAGGCTGTGTGCACATAATTGCATTACTTAATGAATTCCATCTCACCTAAAGTGTCCTTGTAATGACCTTGCATACAAGACATTGCTGATAAGCTCTGCATGCTTTGGTGGCTGGGGTGAATCATCATGCTCCATGCCCTTGACAGCCACATGGGATAAATATAGTGGGATTGCATGTTCAGCCTGTTCTCAGTGTGATTAAACTGTTACGATTCGCCCCTATTCTTTTCTTATTCATGGTTGCTTACTATCGTCGGCCTTACCCGATGTCTTCACTTCGATAGAGTGCTCTAGAACATGCAACGTGTTCGTCGCACACCCTTATCTTGTTATCTTTACTTCTTTCTTCCTTTCGAATATTCTTCGCTTAGTCATAGTTATTCCATGACTTTCTATGACTTTCCATTGTGCAGTATATAAGCCCTAGTACTTCGTCCCTTGTACCCTAGCTTAGTTCTGCTCAATCTTACCTCGTTCCCCTTCATCCCCTCATTGTAACTCGCTGCTACCTCTTCGGTAGGCAGACTCACACTCGAACCACCTGCTATAAGTCCTAGCAGGCAGAACCCTTGACTCTACAGGGCAAGTACTCCGTTGTCACACCGAACCCTTGACCCTGCTCTCTAGTTCTTTGAGCCTACGCTCGTTCCTACCCGGACCAAGCGTAACAGCAAGTCCTTCATCCTTACCTTGAACCCTTGACCCTGTGTTGTAGTTCTTTGAGCCTACACTCGTTCCTACCTGAACCAAATGTAACACAACCCAGAAAATACTATCAATTAATTGTATTTGGATAAATAATACTACAAGTTTGCTATGGATACTACCATGGCATCCCCACCCTCCTCATCCACCACTCACAGCACTTGTCATCTGATCCTGCAGGTAAGACATGGCAGGTTGTTCACAAGCAAGTGGGCTTACCTGCAAATACCCTCACCCTTGTGCACATGGTGGGTGGCTGTTCTTTGTTGCAGTTGGATGGTGGGCATGCAGTTGCAGCACTCCCACTCTCCTCATTGTGATGGCAGCCAAGCCTTGGTAGCCATGGTATGGTTGGTTGGTGGTGCAGGCCATCACAGGACCTACACTTGTCAGTGCTGATGGTGACAAGTTTGTTGTCATTGTGTGGTGGTTGTGGTGGTGGTGATGCACCATTGGGTCACCATACCACCTGCCATGCTATTGTCATTGAGGTGGTGGATACACTATTGCACATCCTTGCCCACATCATCATTGTTGTGTGGTGGTGGCAGCACCCCATTGTGTTGCCATGCCACCTGCCACATCATTGTTGTTGAAGTGGTGGGTGCACTGTTGTGCATCCCTGCCTGCATCGCCATCATTGTGTGGTGGTGGCACACTGTTGGGCTGCTGTATTTCCCACTGCAGTACTGCTTGCCACATCATCATCATTGAGGTGGTGGGCACACCATTATGTGTCCCTGCCCATGTTGCTGTTGTTGTGTGGTGGTGGCATGCTGTTTGGTTGCCATATTTCCCATCATTGTCATTGAAGTGGTGGGCATGCTGTTCTGTATCCATCAGCAAACCAGCTCATCACCTAGCCAAGCTCACAGTATCACAGCATGCTCTAGCTGAGACACAATCTGTCCTGTTCTGTCAGGGTCTGTATTCTTGAACCCTTTTTGTCAGATAACTTTGTGATGCCAGAGCTTATGTCACACTCTGCACCAACACTGTCCTGGTCTGTCCCAACCTGCCACATGACCAGCTTACATATGTGCATCTCAGGTATTTAAATTGTACATACAAGTAAGGTTGTACCATACTTGAGCTGTATTTATATTTTGAATTTCCTCAATGGCACAATATGACAACCACTAGAGCCAGTACATGGGTTGCTGTATGGGTAGGATACTCCATAAAGGTTGAAACTTGTAAATACTCATGTATTCTACAATCTCAAATGGTCAATCTTTGAGACTATTGCACACTCTTGCCCTTGTTGGTCATCATTGAGTGGTGGTGGTATACACAACCCTCACCCCCTTGTGATCACCATTATTGCAGTTGTGGGCAGCATGCCCTTGCCCTCCTTGTTGCTGTGAGGAGGTGGAAGAATAGGTGGTGGTGGTGGTGCATGCCCCCCATCTTGTCATCATGGTAGTGGTGGGTGCCTAATGGTATTGGCACTGTAAGTAAAGGATGCCAGGATATATGAAGCACCTACCAGTGCCTCCATCAAAGAATATCAGTAAACAGCCTTTCAATGTTATTGCATACTTGTGGCAAGGGTGATGTAGTTGGCATACATTTGGGTGAAGCTTTTTCTCCCATTTGAAGCTTCCCAACCATGGTGGGACTGACATCTAACACTATGTCAACAGCATTGGTGGTGCTGGGGTATGAATAGTAGTGAGGACCAAGGGGTCACAACCAGTGGGAAGAGTTTACTGTGGTCAAGGATGGTTTCCAAACTGTGAAAGGCCTTGAGACAGCCTCACCACTCTGTGCAATCACTGACAAAGGCCCATTCATGTTCAACAGTTTCAACAATGACCTTACCATGTTTTCCTCACCCCTCCTTTATGATGACCATTGGGCTTCAAATTGCAGTGGAAGCATGCACTTTGGAAAGGGCATGGGTGAGCCACTGCACAGCCTCACCCTCATCATATCACCCTTAGTAGTAGTTGTGGCAATGGGCAGGCTCCTTGTTGTATGCTCTCTAAGCCACCTTGTCATCATAGGGACAGTGGTGGTGGGTGGGCTGTTGCATGTCCTTGCCCTTCTCAATGTCATTGGGGTAGTGGTGGCAGTGGTGGGAGCAGGATGCTTGCCTTGTCACAGTTGTGGTTGCAGTGAGTGGGCCATTATGTGCCATAGCCCTCCTCACTATGGAGGTGCTGCTGCACAACTCATCTCATTGTTGTCATCATGGATGTGCTACTAGGTTGTGGGTAGGTGGTTGTATACCTCACTGTTATCAGCATGGAGGTAGTCATGGGTAGGCTTTTGTGTGCCCTCAGCTTTGTTGTTGGAGTGGTGGCAGTAGTGATCATGAGAGTGTTAGAGGGATATC
The DNA here is from genome assembly GCA_038090495.1 of Heimioporus retisporus. NCBI lineage: Eukaryota > Fungi > Basidiomycota > Agaricomycetes > Boletales > Boletaceae > Heimioporus > Heimioporus retisporus. The sequence goes on along the minus strand of JBBPMV010000165.1, from coordinate 11,392 downwards.
ATAGCACTCACATTCTAAGCCACTATCATCCTGTTCAAGATGGATTGCTGTGTGTGAGCAATGTGTGAGCAGAGACTCAAATTCAAGCATACTAACCATCATACCATTACAGTAGCCAGATTTGACAGCTGCAGTGTGCAAAAGAGATACTACATATGACCAGAGTCAGGACTTCCATACCAGTAACTAGAAATACATGTGTGTACTTACTGTATCATGGTTCTAGCTATGTATGATATCACAGAGACTATGTAAGGTCAATGTCAAAAGAAGGATAGGGTTGCTCTAGTACAACTAACAGTCAGTTGTATAGTGCAGGACAAGGATTAGGATATACCTGATGTATTCAGTGACAAGTGATCTTCCTGCATTGCATATTCAAACATGGCACTCTGGCCACTTTTCTGAATCAAAAAACAAACTTAGCCAACAAAGCACTCTGCAACACAGTGGTCATCTTGTGTCCATTCCAATACCTCTTTATTGTACTGAAGGACCAATGTATTGTGGTGGATGATCTTGTGGACAAGAGACTTGCATGTGAGGATGATACTGCAGTCAACATGAGCCACATCTAGCAGGAGGTAGGCTTCTCAAGAGTTGTGTGGCTTAGGGACTTTGTGATCTGTGCCATTAGGTTCCTGAGTGATCAGAATGTGAACATTAACTAGCAGTGAAGCAGGCATGTTTGATACTCACAGTACAAGATGGATTGTTGTCTCTCAAATTGGAGTCATCAAGAGGTTGAGAGATATCATCCCCAATCTGAGGATAAGTTGGATTGGGAGATGACAGTGAATGGATACCATGGTCATGATGGTGTTGACCTGTGTGGATGCAAGCTAGCAAGTGGTAAACCAGGGATATCATGTGTTGATTGAGAGCAAGAAATGGTACTAAATGGAATGTTTCATCTGATGGATGATGTTGGGAGGGAAGTGGGGTGTTCAGGATTGCCTGAGTTGATGGACTCAGTGTGGCCATTGTGAGAGACCTCTAGGCTAGCTCACAGTTACTAGAATGTGTTTGCAGAAACAGGGTGAGGTCACTCAAAAAATGATCATGGGGATATGTACAGCACATTGATTACATTCCCAATATGGAAGCACAGGACTTTCAGACATGTGCTCCCACCTACCAATGCCTAGAGCAAGAACAAACCAAGGAAAACCCAAGAACATCAGTTGCCTGTGATGTGGAAAGTGGTTTTTTTACTGAGACTGAGGTTCTTTGTTACAATTCGCCCCTATTCTTTTCTCTTTGTCATCTATGCTTGTCATCATTGGCCTAACCCGATGCTTCCACTTCGATAGAGTGCTCTAGAACATACAACATGTTCGTTGCACACCCTTATCTTTGTTATCTCTGTTTCTCTTTCTTTTTCTTTCTTTTCAAACTTTCTTCGCTTAGTCATAGTTGTTCCACAACCTTCTATGACCTTCCATTGCGCAGTATATAAACCTAGGTACTTCATCTCTTGTACCTTAGCTTAGTTCTGCTCAATCTTACCTCGTTCCTCTTCGTCCCCTCATCGTAACTCGCTGCTACCTCTTCGGTAGGCAGACTTACACTCGAGCCACCTGCTACACATCCTAGCAGGCAGAACCCTTGACCCTATAGGGCAAGTACTTCGTTACCACCTTGAACCCTTGACCCTATGTTCTAGTTCTTTGAGCATACGCTCGTTCCTACCTGGACAAAGCATAACAAAAGAACTAAGCTACTCATTTTAGGACTATTGTTGTTATAGATCCTTCACCATTCCTCCCAGGACCTCCTCCCACAGAGAATGAGCTCTGCGTGGTATGCACAGGCTCACCACAGTCAAACTCCCCTCTGACACTTCGTCCTCTTCGTCCTCACCCTCTGAACAATCACACCAAGACCCTGACACCACCCTTCCCACCACTGTTGAACAGCAGGAAGACATCGACCTTGCCCACCAACTCTCCTCGGCGCTCCACATCCCCAGAGTTCCCACGCCACCTTCCCCCACCCCAACTGCCTCTCACCCCCCTCTATTCCCCTTCCAAGCGCCTCACCCCGCCCCCACCCCTCCTCTCCTTGTCCACACCTTCACCCCTACCCTACCCCTCCCACCTTTCGCTCCTCCCACAATGTCTACCCTCTCAAAACCAGTCGAACTTCACATTGGCTCCCCTGACACCTTTGATGGCGATTACACCAAAGCTACCATCTGGTTGGACTCTGTCCAGACCTACCTCCTTGTTAATGAAGAGGTCTACAACACCGAGGCAAAGAAGATCGCCTTGGCTCTATCTTATATGAAGTCTGGAGCAGCCCTCACTTGGGCCTCTTCCTTTCACAAAACTGCCCTCACTCCAAAAGCCGATGGGACTCCAGCTGGCTTTGGCAAGTTTTCTGACTTCCTCTCCTCCTTCAAAACCACCTTCGAACATCATGACACCAGAGCCCTCGCCATCACTTGGCTTTCTACCCAACAGATGTCTGGCAATGCCGGAATCCCAGAACTTACTTTGTTCATTTTGGAGTTTTGCAACAAAGTCCAGATTAGCAAAATCGTGGATGAGAACATCCTTATTGGATATTTTTCCACAGCCCTTTCCATTCGCCTTATGCGTTGCATCATGTCCATGGACACTATCCCCACCAAGATCAATGAATGGTACTCGAAAGCCATTCATTTCCTCACTCAATGGGGAAAAGCTGAAGACATCGCCAAGAGGAACAAGTCCAGTTCCTCTACATACCGTTCATTCACCTCCTCCTCCTCACGCCCCTCGAAAGACCCTGACACCATGGACGTCAATGCCATCAAACTCAGGAAACTCACCCCTGAAGAACATCGCTGATGCATTGCAGAAGGACGTTGCTTCCGATGCAGAAAACCCGGTCATCTCTCTAATGAATGCCCCAGTTCCAACAACCCTAGGCCGAAGAAAACTTCGGAGAAAAAGATTAGAAAAGTCGAGGAAGTTCCCCAGCTGAGAGAAGTTGAGGACAATGACAATGAAGAAACCGTGGCTCGAATTTCCTTCACCATTCCGGGCGAGGATTTTTAGATGGAGGGTGTACCCCAACACAACGACCCTCCTTTTCTTGTGTGTCTGTACTTGTATCGTCGATAACCAAACAGTCTATGCAAATCCCTGTTCACATCATTGAACCCTCGCACTTGAAAGCTGTTGGTACTTGTGCTCTGATTGATTCAGGAGCACAAATCTCATGCATCGACTGGGACTTTGTCCAAAAATACAAACTCCCCAAAACCAGACTCGCCACCCCCATCACTGTCAACAACGTCGACCAATCTGCCAATAAGAATGGTCAAATCCACTTCACCACCTCCCCCTTTGTCCGCATTGGATCTGTGGCCCACCAGGTCACCTTCTACATCCTCAACTGTGGAAAAGAAAATGTCATCCTTGGACTCCCTTGGCTTAAGGAAGTCAATCCTACCATCAACTGGACCACTCATGAATTGTCTATCCCTCTGGAGTCTGATCAATCTGACCGCCTCTATCAGAAACACACCCGACCCCCTCCTCCGACTCCTACCACTCCCTCCCCTTGACCCCCTCGTCATGTCAACGTCAACACCATCTGGGATGGATGACTCTTCGACTACATGCAGAAGGAAACTCAGCAGCAACACCTCCTTCGAAACCACGACGTCTGGGTCATCCAACAGATCATCCGATGTGGCTCTCACTTCGTTCCAAACGCTACCATCACCAAACTCACTACTGCCACCAAGCTCACCATGGCAGCCAAGAAGGCAAAACCTAAGCCTGTTCTTCCGTCAGAATACGCCAACTTCACTTCCGTCTTCTCAAAGGAAGCAACTGATCATGTACCCCCCAGCCGACCCTATGACCACGAGATCAACCTCGATGAATCCTTTACCCCCAAGATTGGCAAACTCTACCCTCTCTCTCCTGACGAAAAGGCAGCCACTGAAGCCTTTCTTGATGAAAACCTTGCAGCCGGAAAAATCCGCCCATTGAATTCTCCCCAGGCTGCTCCCTTCTTCTTTGTTAAAAAGAAGGACGGAGGTCTTCGCCCTTGTCAAGACTACCGATACATCAATGAACACACCATTTGGGACGCCTACCCCCTCCCTCTCATCTCCGACCTTGTCAATAAACTCAAGGGAGCAAAAGTCTTCACCAAGTTCGACATCTGATGGGGATACAACAATGTTCGTATCAAGGATGGACACCAATGGAAGGCTGCCTTCATTACCCACAAAGGCCTCTTTGAACCCACTGTCATGTTCTTTGGACTTTGCAACTCCCCTGTGTTATGGTTATGCTTTCTATCCGCACTCTTGTTTCTCTTTCTATACTGCTACTATGCTGGTAAACCCTATTGCTTTCTTATCTTCTTTCATTTCCGATGCTGCGCATCCCTTACTCTTTTCTGCTTACTAAATGCTTACGCGTCCCTTTTGTTCTCCTTCATTCCATAACCTTCGACGCTTACGCGTCCTTTTGTTCTCCTTCATTCCATAACCTTCGATGCTTACGCGTCCTTTTGTTCCTCTTCATTCCATGACATTCTATGCTTACGTGTCGACAAGTATATAGTCCATTCGTTTACAACGATGTACTCTATTCTCGATCTGCGCAATCTAGTGTACTCTTGAGTCACCCTTAGTCCCTCAGTCTCTTAGTCCCTCAAGTCCTCAGTCCTCCTCTATAGGAGTAGTCCTTCATCCTCTTAGTCCTTCGAGCTGAGTTGTACCTCTTCGTGAGTGTCCTGCTCGAGGAATTCCCTTCAACATAGTCTTGGTCATTCAAGGTACGCTCTGTGTAACAAAAGATCGAGAATCTCCCTTGTCCCTCCTATTACGGAGTAGGACCTACCATAGTTCACCATTCGTAGCATCAGAGCCCCCAGTGGAAACTCCTCAGACGAGGAGCCCATTCTCTCCACCACAGAACTTCGACGATGTCATCGCCTGACTGGACAGAACGTTCCCAACCCATGGACGTCCCCACTTCGTACCCCAGCACCCCCATCGTCTCACACTAGCATCACCACACAGCCCCAGCCACAATGCCCCAGTACTCCCCTAGGATCTTCCATTGCTCTTAGCCCAGTCCTCCCACAAACAGTCCTCCCACAGGTTCCTATATCCCAAGCAACCCCCCCTGTCGTCAGCACCCCACCTAGCACCCAAACCACTCCCACTATGATGGAACTGAAAGCAGCCCTCCCAGCAGACTTCTCCGGCGACCCCTCCGACGCCGTACGATGGATCAAAGCCATGAAGGCTTACTTCGAGATAAACAAAACCTTATACTCCTCTGACGAAACCAAGATCATGACCACTCTCAACAAGATGAGCAAGGGACGAGGCATCTCTTTCTCGGAAATGTGGTATGATCGCATGGCAGACCCAAACTTCCCCGACAAAACTTTTGATAAGTTTTCTTCCAACTTTGAGTCCACCTTCTATCCTTTCGACACCCAAGCCACTGCCCGCCTAGAGTTATCCAAACTTGTACAGAAATCTACTCGTGGTCCTAACGGAGAAACAGATGATGGCTTCCAGAAATATATCACCGACTTCCAGAACCTTGCAGCCAGAGCCTCTATCACCGACGACACCACCCTCATCAATCAGTTCTCTCTTGGACTCGACCAACAATTATCCATCATGATCCTCTCCATGACAACTGTTCCCACCACCATCAAAGAATGGATCGAAAAGGCCAAAACCTTCCACGCCCAGAAAGCTCGCATTGTAGCCCTTCGACGAGGTCACTGCACACCCTCCTCATTCTCTCGCACCTCCACCACCTCAGACCCCAACGCCATGGACATTGATGTCATTCGTGTCTCGAAACTCACCCCAGCAGAACGTGCTCGATGCTTCAGAGAAGGACTTTGTCTCCGCTGCTGACAGAAAGGACACAATGCCACCCAGTGCAAAACGTTCACCTCGAAAACCTCTCACCCCCCCCCAGCAACATATCCAATCTACTGACACTGCCCCCACCACTGCTTCCCCTCCCCCTCCCCCAAAACAATCCTCAGCTCTTGAAACTTACGTCTCCAAACTCAAAACCACCAGCAAGAATGGAGGAGAGATTCTACAAACCCTCAAACTCTGCTTTGAGGAAACCAAGGACGATTCTTCTTCGGGTTTTCAGTAAGGGAAGAAGCTGTAACGTCTCCTTCCCTAGATATCGACACTGTAATAGTAGGCCTTTCCAATGAACGAACCTTACGTCTCCCAGCTCGCCTACATGTTGAATCGCAAACCGTTACCACCACTGCCCTTATAGATTGTGGAGCTACCAATAACTTCATCGACGTCTCCCTAGTACCCAAACTTCGAAAAGCCATTCGAAAACTCCCCCAACCTCTCACCGCATACAACATAGACGGAACCCCCAATCATCAGGGAACCATTCGTTTTTCTATCACAGCAAATGTCACCTTCCCCGACCTCTCAGATAAAATCACCTTCCTCGTCACATCCTTGGGTTCTTCCCGCATTATCCTGGGAATGACTTGGTTAAAGCAACGCAACCCGGTTATTGACTGGTCCGCCAACACCCTCACTTTCCAGGACGCTGTGGTACCTCTTAGTGAGCGTCCGCCCTGGAATGATGTTGACGAGACCTACCCTCAACACCTCGGAAAAATCACAATATCTACTCATTTGGCACAACAGAACCTACCCAAAGACGTCGACATCCCCTCTTGGTGCATCGACTACACTAACGTATTCTCTGAAAAAATGTTCGAAACCCTACCCCCCCATCGCTCTTTTGACCACTCCATCGACCTAAAGCCATCTTTTGTCCCGAAAATCGCCAAAGTATACCCCCTCAACCCTGCTGAAAAGGAGGCTTGTCAAACCTTCATCGAGGAAAATCTGAAGACCGGTCGCATTGTCCCCTCGAAATCCCCTCAGGCTTCCCCATTTTTCTTTGTGCCCAAAAAGGATGGGACCCTTCGCCCTTGTCAAGACTATCGATACCTCAACTCTCACACCGTCTGCAATGCCTATCCTCTGCCCCTCATCTCAGAGCTCATCGATGATATGAAGGATTCCACCCTTTTCACCAAATTCGACGTTCATTGGGGATATAACAACATTCGTTTACACGAAGAAGATCAATGGAAAGCTGCATTCATCACACCCTTAGGACTCTTCAAACCCACGGTCATGTTCTTCGGTTTCAACAATGCCCCGCCCACTTTCCAGGCTTTCATGAATCACATCTTCACAGATATGATCGCCAAAGGATGGTTGAAAATCTACATGGACGACATTGGCATCCATACCCAACACGACCTCGAACTCCACCACTCTCGCACAAAACGAGTCCTCCAACGCCTCTGCGAAAACAATCTGTCATTGAAAATATCTAAATGCACTTTCGACTCTCCTCAGATGGAATACTTGGGCCTTGTCATCGGTCAAGGACATATACACATGGATCCAGCCAAACTTTCTGCCATTGCAGACTGGAAACCTCCCACTTCGGTTAAAGGAATTCGTTCGTTCCTTGGCTTTGCAAATTTCTATCGCAAGTTCATCCTGGGTTTCTCAAATCTGGTTGCCCCTCTAACCCTCCTCACCCACAAAGACGAGCCTTGGCTTTGGACCCCCCTCCAGCAACGCGCCTTCGACTCCTTGAAAGCTCGTTTTTCCTCCTCCCCTGTCCTCGCTTTTCCCGATGTCTCCCTACCTTTCACCATCATGTTGGATGCCTCTCTCCTTGCTGCCGGTGCTGTCCTCCTCCAAACCGACATCAATGGAGATCTCCACCCATGCGCCTATTTCTCCCAGACATTCACCCCAGCCGAATGCAACTACGACATTTACGATCGCGAACTCCTGGCGGTTATTCTCGCTCTCCAGGAATGGCGGCAATACCTTCAAGGCACTCCCCACCCTGTCACCGTCATCACTGATCACAAAAACCTCTCTTATCTCAAGGACCTTCGCAAACTCTCTCGCCGCCAAGCTCGCTGGTCTCTTCTCCTCCAGGATTTCGACATTGTCTGGCAGGTCACTCTGGGCTCTCGCATGGCCCCCGCGGACGCTCTATCTCGAAACATCGATGTAGATACCTCTTTGGACAATTTCTCCTCCATCCTCCCCGACCCAATCGTCATCTCAGCCCTCAATCTCGCCCTTGCAGATAACATCCGCCGGTCCTCCTCCTCCGACCCCCTCGTCGTTTGTGCGCTCCAATCCCTACAGGACAATTCCTCCCTCTTCCCTCGTTCCTCCCCCAATGACTGGTCTTTCGACAACGGCCACTTATACTTCCGCAACCAGCTTTATGTTCCCCCCACCACTCGCTCTGCCCTCCTTCATTCTTTCCACACATCGCCCACCACTGGCCACATGGGTTTCTTCCGGACCAAAGCTCTCATCGAACGGGACTTTTGGTGGCTGGGCTTGTCCACTTTTGTCAGAAACTTCGTTGCCAGCTGTGCCCTCTGCCAGCAGTCCAAGGCGAACACCCATCCCACTACACCCCCACTCTCTCCCATCCCCTCATCCACCTCTCTCCCCTTCTGCCAACTCTCCATGGACCTCATCACGGACCTTCCTCTCTCGTCAGGTTTTGATTCTTTGTTGGTCGTGGTCGACCACAGCCTTTCGAAGGGGGTAATTCTCATGCCATGCGTAAAAACCATTGACGCCACAGGAGTAGCCCTCCTATTCTATAATAATGTCTTCAAACGCTTCGGCCTCCACAACTCCATCATCTCCGATCGTGGCCCCCAATTCGCATCCGCCTTTGCCAGAGAATTAGCTCGCCTGCTACACTACGACGTTCGACTATCCACAGCATATCATCCCCAGACTGATGGACAGACCAAACGCGTTAATCAGGAAATTGAAACATATCTTCGACTATTTTGCAGCAACCAACCTCACTCCTGGTCTTCGTTCATTTCCTCAGCCGAGTTCCATCACAACTCCTCCCCCCACTCCTCCACAAAAGCATCCCCTTTCTCCCTTATGTTAGGCTATGACCCTCGCGCTTACCCTCCCCTCGGAAAGACTTTCATTCCAGCCCTCTCATCCCGCCTCACCACCCTGGAAGAATCCAGAAAAGAAGCCTTGGCAGCTCATGAGTCTGCACGACACCTCATGACCCAACACTGCACTCGAAAGTTTTCCCCATGGAAGGTCAGCGATAAGGTATGGCTAGAAGCCACCAACCTCCGCATTCCCTACCCTTCTAGGAAACTTGCACCCAAACGGCTGGGCCCTTTTGAGATCTCCCAGGTACTATCTCCACTATCTTATTGCCTCCGCCTACCTCCCACATGGAAAATTCACAACGTCTTCCACGCCACCCTTCTCTCCCCCTTTCGCTCCACTGAAGCACATGGTCCCTCATTTCCTGCACCACCTCCTGACATTATCGACGGAGAAGAGGAATATGAGGTTGATGGCATTCTCTCACACAAGGGATCCCCTGGCCGTTATCAGTACCTGACTGCATGGAAAGGATACTCCACAGCAGAGAACACCTGGGAACCGGAAAGTAATCTCCGTCATGCCAAGAACATTCTCTCAGATTATAAACGAACTCATTCCTTACGATAGCATGGACCCAATCCCCATTGAACTTGCATACTCACAACTGTTTTCCCCTCGCACTCGTGCCAGACATTACTTTCTTCTTCGTCACCCCACTTTATCCTCTTCCCATTTCCTTGAACACGAATACTTCTGCTGCTTCGACGACTGCCCTGTTCACATAAAAAATTACTAAACAAAACCCCTTTTGTATGATCCTCATTGTTTTCTTCTTTTCACTTTTCGTAAACCTTTTCTTCTCTTCACCCATTTTTCGTCATGTCTGTCACTTCCTCTTCATCCTCTTCGTCTCCACTCTCCATTTCTTCTCCACTGCGCTCCAGACATGTACAACCCACCTTCTTACCCACCTCCACCGTTTACACTCTCTACACTGCCATCCTCGCCGATCCTACCCTCGTCCACGCCCTCGAGACGGACCCCCTCTATAACGAGGATGAAATCTCACAAGAACTCGTACGCCTCTTCCTTGACATCTCTAAAGTACAATCGTACCATTTCCAGAGCGCCCCTTCTGATCTTCCGGTGGCTTTTGGACTTCCCCTTCGCTTCTTGATTGGTCGTCTCCCTGATCGTGTTCTGTCTATCCTTCATCTCCACGGTTTCCATGTTTTTGTCGAATGACTTGACCCTGCTACTCTTTATCCAACTTTTCGTCGCATTTACCTTTCCCTTTCTCGTGATGTGCAGGACTGTTACCTCAATTTGATTACTTCCATTCCTACCGTAGCCTCTTCTACCTTCCTCTCCACCCCCTCCTCACCTCCTCCTCTGCCGATTGCCCCCCCCGATGCCTCTACCTTGCTGCCACTCGCCACTCGCCTCTCCTCTGTTTGATTAATTCCCCACGATCGTGTCAACGACCCCCTCTTCTGCTCTGACAGCTTTGTCGTCAATCGAAACGTCCTTTCCCTTAACCGAGAACATATCCAATTCTTCCAAAACCCTGCAGGACGGCATATCCTCTCCTCTGCGGTTCAAACCCTCACTTCCCCCATCATTCGCCCTCCAGCAACCACCTCTACCACATGCTACCATTGCCATCGCTCTGGACATTATCGTGAGAACTGTCCCGAATACTGCTGCCCTTCTTGTCTTGTCTACGCTTCTGGACACCCATCCCACATCTGTTTTACTATCCAATGCTCCGCTTGTTCTCGATGGGGTCATTCTGACCGTTTCTGTCCTACCCACACTTGCGCTCGTTGCAATGAGACTGGGCATATCTTCTCCAATTGCCCCTTCGAAAATCTTACCCCTTCCCAGGCATTCTCGGCATCCTTTCCCCCCTCTCCTTTGACAGATTCGGCTTGATCTTGAGGTCTGGGACTTCAAGGCTTGGACGGGGGTAATGTTACGGTTATGCTTTCTATCCGCACTCTTGTTTCTCTTTCTATACTGCTACTATGCTGGTAAACCCTATTGCTTTCTTATCTTCTTTCATTTCCAATGCTGCGCATCCCTTACTCTTTTCTGCTTACTAAACGCTTACATGTCCCTTTTGTTCTCCTTCATTCCATAACCTTCGACGCTTACGCGTCCTTTTGTTCTCCTTCATTCCATAATGTTTGACACTTACACGTCCTTTTGTTCCTCTTCATTCCATGACATTCTACGCTTACGTGTCAACAAGTATACAGTGGCTCAAAAAACTGTCCCAATGTTTGCATGTTTTGGAGTATATGGCCACTAATGGTGATATCCCTAACCTAATCTAACAGGTGTCAGAGTATGAAACAAAGCCCTTACTCCTGGCTCTCAGATGGTGCAAGAGTTGAAAAATCTGGTTAAGGTTTGATGAAATGACAGGCAAATCAAAAT
>JBBPMV010000164.1:10080-26287 GCA_038090495.1 Heimioporus retisporus | reverse complement strand
TACTTCATTCTATAACCTTCGACGCTTACGTGTCTTTCCTTGACGCTTACGCGTCCTTTTGTTCCTTACCATTCCATGACATTCTACGCTTACGTGTCGGTTAGTATATAGTCCATTCGTCTACGACGATGTACTCTATTCTCGATCTGCGCAATCTAGCGTACTCTTGAGTCACCCTCAGTCTCTCAGTCCCTCAGTCCCTCAGTCCCCAGTCCGCCTTTTGGCGTGGTCCTTAGTCCCTTCATCCCTAGTCCGCCTTTTGGCGTGGTCCTTAGTCCCTTCGTCCCTTTGAGCTGAGTTGTACCTCTTCGTGAGTGTCCTGCTCGTTGGTAAGTCTTTCGACATAGTCTTGATCCACTTGAGGTACGCTCTGCGTAACAAAAGATCGAGAATCTCCTTTGTCCCTCCTATCACGGAGTAGGACCCACCCCAGTTCATCATTCGCAGCATCCGAGCTCCTAGTGGAGACTCCTCAGACGAGGAGCCTGCCCTCTCTACCACAGAACTTCGACGACGTTATCGCCTGACTGGACGAAACGTTCCCAACCCAGTAGCTTCCCCACTTCGTACCCCAGCACCCCCATCGTCTCGGATCACTATCACACAGCCTCAACCTCAACGCCCCAGTACCCCCTTAGGATCTCCCATTGCTCTTAGCCCAGTACTTCCTCAGATTCCCCTTAGCACCCCAGTACCCCCACAGAACCTGTTACCCCAAACGGCTCCTCCCACTGTCCACATCCCACCTAGCGCTCACATCATGACGGAACTTAAAACAGCCCTCCCAGCTGACTTCTCCGGCGACCCCTCCGACGCTGTACGATGGATTAAGGCCATGAAGGCCTACTTTGAGATTAACAAAACCTTGTACACCACTGACGAAACCAAAATCATGACCACCCTCAACAAGATGAGCAAGGGACGAGGCATCTCTTTCTCGGAAATGTGGTATGATCGCATGGCAGACCCAAACTTCCCTGACAAAACCTTCGACAAATTCTCCACCAACTTCGAGTCCACTTTCTATCCTTTCGACACCCAAGCCACCGCTCATCTTGAGCTTTCCAAACTCGTACAGAAGTCCACCCGTACCCCCAGTGGAGAAACCGACGATGGCTTTCAGAAATACATCACCGACTTCCAGAACCTCGCAGCCAGAGCCGCCATCACCAACGACGTCACCTTCATCGACCAGTTCTCCCTAGGACTTGACCAGCAGTTATCCATCATGATCCTCTCTATGAGCACCGTCCCCACCACCATCAAGGAATGGATTGAAAAAGCTAAGACCTTCCACGCCCAGAAAGCTCGCATTGCCGCCCTTCGACGAGGCCACCGTGCGCCCTCCTCTTTCTCCCGTACTTCCGCCACCACAGACCCCAACGCCATGGACGTCGATGCCATTCGCGTCTCGAAACTTACCCCTGCCGAATGAGCTCGCTGCTTTAGAGAAGGACTTTGTCTCCACTGTCGTCAGAAAGGACATAATGCCACCCAATGCAAAACATTTGCCTCGAAACCCTCTCGTCCCCCCCAACAACATATCCAAACCACCGACACTACCTCAGTCACAACTACACCCCCTCCTCCTCCCCCGAAACAACCCTCTGCCCTAGACAACTATGTCTCCCAACTTCGGACCACCGGCAAAGACGAAGGAGAAATCCTTCAAACCCTCAAACTCTGCTTCGAAGAAGCAAAGGATGACTCCCCCTCGGGTTTTCAGTAAGGGAAGAAGTTGTAACGTCTCCTTCCCTAGATATCGACACTGTAATTGTAGGACTCTCCAACGAACGAACCTTGCGCCTCCCTGTTCGCCTACAAACTGAATCACAAACCGTTACCACCACCGCCCTTGTAGACTGTGGTGCCACCAACAACTTCATCGACGTCTCTCTGGTACCCAAACTCCGAAAAGCCATTCAAAGACTCCCCCAACCTCTCACCGCATACAACGTAGATGGAACCCCCAACCACCAGGGAACCATTCGTTTTTCCATCTCCGCTAACGTCATTTTCCCTGACCTCTCCAACAAAGTCACCTTCCTCGTAACATCTTTAGGTTCTTCTCGTGTAATCCTTGGAATGACCTGGCTAAAGAAAACCAACCCCGTCATTGACTGGTCCGCCAACACCCTCACCCTCCAGGATGCTGTGGTACCTCTTAGTGAGCGTCCGCCCTGGAAGGATGTTGATGAAACCTACCCTCAACACCTCGGAAAGATCACCCTGTCCACCCAGCTAGCCCAGCAAACCTCGCCAAAAGATGTTCAAATTCCCTCTTGGTGCACCGATTATGTGGACGTATTCTCTGAGAAAATGTTTGAAACTCTACCCCCTCACCGCCCCTTTGACCACTCCATCGATCTCAAACCATCCTTTGTCCCCAAGATTGCCAAGGTATATCCCCTTAACCCTGCTGAAAAGGAGGCCTGTCGAACATTCATCGAAGAAAACTTGAAAACCGGTCGCATTATCCCCTCGAAATCTCCCCAAGCCTCTCCATTCTTCTTCGTACCGAAAAAGGATGGAACCCTTCGCCCTTGCCAGGACTACCGATATCTCAACTCCCACACCATCCGGAACACATATCCCCTCCCCCTCATTTCTCAACTCATCGATGACATGAAGGACTCCACTCTCTTCACCAAGTTCGACGTACGGTGGGGATACAACAACATTCGTTTATGCGAAGAAGATCAATGGAAGGCTGCGTTCATCACTCCCTTAGGACTCTTCGAACCCACGGTCATGTTCTTCGGATTCAACAATGCTCCTCCCACCTTTCAGGCTTTCATGAACCACATCTTCGCCGATATGATTGCCGAAGGATGGTTGAAGATCTACATGGACGATATTGGAATCCACACCCAACAAGACCTCGAACTCCACCACTCCCGGACAAAACGCGTCCTCCAACGTCTCCGAGAAAACAACCTGTCGCTGAAAATATCTAAATGCACTTTCGACTCCCCGCAGATGGAATACTTGGGCCTCGTCATCGGTCAAGGACGCATCCAGATGGATCCGGCAAAGCTCTCCGCCATCGCAGACTGGAAACCTCCCACCTCGGTCAAGGGGATTCGTTCCTTCCTGGGTTTTGCCAACTTCTACAGAAAGTTCATCCCTGGTTTCTCTAACCTGGTCGCCCCTCTCACTCTCCTTACTCACAAAGACGAACCCTGGCTATGGACCCCCCTCCAACAACGCGCCTTTGACTCCTTAAAAACCCGGTTCTCCTCCTCTCCCGTCCTCGCCTTCCCCAACGTTTCCCAACCCTTCACCATCATGTCTGACGCCTCTCTCCTCACTGCTGGAGCTGTACTCCTCCAAGCGGACATAAACGGCGACCTACACCCATGCGCTTACTTTTCTCAGACATTCACCCCAGCCGAGCGCAACTATGACATCTACGATCGCGAACTCTTAGCGGTCATCCTCACCCTCCAGGAATGGCGGCAATACCTCCAAGGCACCCCTCACCCTGTCACCGTCATCACCGACCACAAAAACCTCTCGTACCTCAAGGACCTTCGCAAACTCTCTCGCCGCCAGGCTCGTTGGTCCCTTCTCCTCCAGGATTTCGACATTGTCTGGCAGGTTACTCCGGGCTCTCGCATGGCCCCTGCTGACGCTCTCTCTCGCAATGTTGACGTCGATACCTCCTTGGACAACGTCTCTTCCATCCTCCCTGACCCCGTCGTCATTTCCGCCCTCGACCTCACCCTTGCGGATAGTATCCGCCAGTCATCCTCCTCCGACCCCCTCATCATTCGCGCGCTTCGCTCTCTGCAGGACAACTCTTCCCTGTTTCCCCGTTCCTCCCCCGATGATTGGTCCTTTGACAACGGCCACTTATACTTTCGAAATCGCCTTTATGTTCCCCCCACCTCTCGTTCCACTTTGCTTCACTCTTTCCACACGTCCCCCACCACGGGCCACATGGGTTTCTTCCGAACCAAAAACCTCCTCGAACGCGACTTTTGGTGGCCGGGCCTGTCTACTTTCGTCCACAACTTCGTCGCTGGCTGTGCTCTCTGCCAGCAATCCAAAGTCAACACCCACCCCACCACGCCCCCTCTCTCTCCCATCCCCTCGTCTACCTCTCTCCCTTTCTGCCAGCTATCCATGGACCTCATCACGGATCTTCCCCTCTCATCGGGCTTTGATTCTTTGTTGGTTGTGGTCGACCACGGCCTTTCGAAGGGGGTAATTCTCATGCCCTGCTTGAAAACCATCGACGCTGCAGGGGTAGCCCTCTTATTTTTCAACAATGTCTTCAAACGCTTTGGCCTACACGACTCTATCATCTCCGATCGTGGCCCTCAATTTGCATCCGCGTTTGCCAGAGAACTTGCCCGCCTACTCCACTACGATGTTCGACTATCCACTGCATATCATCCTCAGACCGACGGACAGACAGAATGGACCAACCAGGAAGTCGAAACCTATCTTCGTCTATTTTGCGGCAATCAACCTCACTCTTGGTCATCGTTTATCTCCTCCGCTGAATTCCATCACAACTCGTCCCCCCACTCCTCCACTAAAACATCCCCATTTTCCCTCATGATGGGTTACGATCCTCGTGCCTATCCCTCCCTCGGAAAGACGTTTATCCCTGCTCTCTCCTCCCGCCTCACCGCCTTAGAAGAATCCCGAAAGGAAGCCTTGGCCGCACACGAATCGGCCCGACGCCTCATGGCCCAACATTGTACTCGCAAATTCTCCCCATGGAAAGTTGGCGACAAGGTGTGGTTAGAAGCCACCAATCTCCGTATCCCCTACCCCTCTAGGAAATTAGCACCCAGACGACTGGGTCCTTTCGAGATCTCTCAGGTACTATCTCCACTGTCTTATCACCTCCGCCTACCCCCCACATGGAAAATCCACAACGTCTTCCACGCCACCCTCCTTTCCCCCTTTCGCTCCACTGAAGCACATGGCCCCTCACTTCCCACACCGCCTCCTGACGTCATCGATGGAGAAGAAGATACGAGGTAGAAGGCATTCTCGCACACAAGGGATCCCCTGGCCGTTATCGGTACCTGACCGCATGGAAAGGGTACTCCGCAGCAGAGAACACATGGGAGCCGGAAAGCAATCTCCGACATGCCAAGGACATTCTTTCTGATTATAAACGAACTCATTCCCTACGATAGCATGGACCCAATCCCCATCGAACTTGCATATTCTCAACTATTCTCCCCATGCGCTACAGCTCATCGTACTTCCCATTCTTCGCACCCTTCACAATGTCCGCTTCTTCCTCATCTCTCTCTTCGTCTCCACTCTCCGTCTCCTCACCACTACGATCCAGACCAGTGCAGCCCTCATTTTTACCTACTTCCGCCATCTACACCCTCTACGCCGCCATTCTCGCCGATCCTACCCTCGTCCACGCCCTTGAGACTGATCCCCTCTACAATGAGGATGAAATCTCTCAGGAACTCGTACGCCTCTTCTTCGATGTTTCTAAAGTACAATCGTACCACTTCCAGGCTGCCCCTTCTGATCTTCCGGCAACCTTTGGACTTCCTCTTCGTCTTCTGATTAACCGTCTCCCCGATCGTATCCTTTCTATTCTTCACCTTCATGGTTTTCACACGTTCGTCGAACGACTTGATCCTCTTACCATTTACCCTACCTTTCGACGCATCTACCTTTCCCTTTCTCGCGAAGCAAAAGACAGATATCTCAATTCTCTCACTTCTATTCCCACCGTAGCAACTTCCGCCTTCCTCTCTACCCCTTTGACCCCTCCTCCTCTGCCGATCGCCCCTCCTCTTGCCGCTGCTCCTCCCACACTCGCCTCTCGCCTCTCCTCCGCCCAACTGATTCCTCATGATCACGTCAATGACCCCCCCTTTTGCTCTGATGGTTTTATCGTCGACAAAAACGTCCTCTCCCTTAACCGTGACCACATCCAATTCTTCTGGACCTCCTCTGGACGCCGTATCCTCTCTTCCGCAGTACAAACTCTTACTTCCCCCATCTCTCGTCCCTCGGCGACCGCTTCCACTTTATGCTTCCATTGCCATCGCTCCGGACATTACCGAGAAAACTGCCCCGAATACCGCTGTCCTTCCTGTCACGCTTA
Source organism: Heimioporus retisporus (assembly GCA_038090495.1). Lineage (NCBI taxonomy): Eukaryota > Fungi > Basidiomycota > Agaricomycetes > Boletales > Boletaceae > Heimioporus > Heimioporus retisporus. The sequence continues at coordinate 20,190 of JBBPMV010000164.1, read as the reverse complement.
CGCTCCCGGACACCCTTCCTACATCTGTTTCACCATCCAATGCACTGCTTGTTCTCGCTGGGGTCATTCCGATCGCTTCTGTCCTACTCGCACCTGTACTCGTTGCGATGAGGCCAGGCATATCTTCTCTGATTGCCCTTTTGAGAATTTCACTCCATCCCAGGCATCCGCGGCTTATTCCTCCTCTCCTCCTCTCACGGATTAGGCTTGATCATCTTTGAAGCCTGGGGCTTCTGGGCTTGGAAGGGGGTAATGTTACGGTTGTTCTTCACTTGCGTCCTCTATTCTTTCCCCTACTCTTTTGCATCCAATACGAGATCTTATCTCTACTTTCTTTTCTTCCGATGCTGCGCATCTTTACTCATCTTTGTTTACTAAACGCTTATGCGTCCTTCATTCTACTTCATTCTATAACCTTCGACGCTTACGTGTCTTTCCTTGACGCTTACGCGTCCTTTTGTTCCTTACCATTCCATGACATTCTACGCTTACGTGTCGGTTAGTATATAGTCCATTCGTCTACGACAATGTACTCTATTCTCAATCTGCGCAATCTAGCGTACTCTTGAGTCACCCTCAGTCTCTCAGTCCCTCAGTCCCTCAGTCCCCAGTCCGCCTTTTGGCATGGTCCTTAGTCCCTTCATCCCTAGTCCGCCTTTTGGCGTGGTCCTTAGTCCCTTCGTCCCTTTGAGCTGAGTTGTACCTCTTCGTGAGTGTCCTGCTCGTTGGTAAGTCTTTCGACATAGTCTTGATCCACTCGAGGTACGCTCTGCGTAACACCGACGAAGAATTAGAGTCCAGTGAGGATGGACTTGACAAGGATGATGGAGACATTGAGGAAGAGGTCAAATAGACATGGCGTTTCGCTTTCAATGTTGTGGCTACATAGAGTGCGCTATGGCTTGCTGTAGTGCTAAAATCCAATGCTATGTGTTTCTATGGATTGCTATTATTTGTGTGAAATATTTATGTTGTACTTTTTAATTCTCTATAGTGCTTTTTGGCTGGTGCTATGGATTACTAATTAGTGTGGTAAGGGAACCAGGGTGCTATATATTTCGAGAATAAAGGTACTCTATGTACTACTCGAATGCGAAGGGACAGAGGACTTCTCAAGTGGGAATACTCACTTGGAGATGTGCGGAGGACTTTTCAGGTCTCTGCTGAGATTCGAATGTATCTTGTATTCGACTCTCTTAGTGAGAGTGGGTAAGGGGGAATGGCCCCCTTTATATACATGAATACTGTATGTACTTGTTTGTACTATTCTACAGTATTCTATCCAATAGGATTACTAGTTCTATTTCAAATGAATAGTGTAAGCTGTTATGTAAGCATGAAGAATGTTCTACAACATTCTATGAGGTTCTATCAGATACGGATTGATCCTATCGATCCTATTTGATCCTATCTGGTCTAGACTCTGATCCTTATTGATCCGATGTCATGTGATTGATCATGTGACCATTAGTCATGCTACATTCTCAATAGTAGCCTGGAGTGCATCAAGCACGAGGGGGTCAGAGGCAGAGGAGGAGGCTAGCTTTTCCTGGAGGGTGATGTCAATGATGTTGACAAAGAGAGAGTCGGGGAGTAGGGTGACATTGTCATTGTCGTCGTCTGTGGCAGGGAGGAGATCAGGGCGATGAGAAAGAGCATTGGGAGCGGCGAGGGAGGTTCCGGGGACATGGGTGAGGCAAAGGTCAAAGTCCGAAATGTCAAGCAACCAACGAGCCTGTCGACAGTTGAGTTTCTGAGGTTGGCGAAAGTAGGTCAGGTTCTTGTGATTGGTGAAGACCTGAACTTGAAAAGGGGATCCCTGAAGATAGTGTCACCAAGCCTTGAGACCACAAATGACAGCGAGGAGTTCACGGTCATAAATATCATAATTTCGCTCTGTAGGGGAGAAGGATTGTGACAAGTAGGAACAGGGGTGCCAGTCGCCATTGGCGTCGGTTTGGAGAAGGACACCTCCAGAGGCATACTTGGAGGCATCGGTGGCAATGGTGAAGGGTCGGGCGGGGTCAGGGAGGTGGAGTATCAGCTGGGAGAGGAAGAGCTTCTTCAGCTCATCGAAGGAATCCTGACAAGAAGGGGACCAGTTCCAGGGTTGGTTCTTCTTGGTGAGGTCGAGGAGGGGGCGGGCGATGTTAGAGTAGTTGGGAATGAAACGTCGGTAGAAGTTGGCAAAGCCAAGGAAGGAGTGAACATCCTTGACTTTAGAGGGTGTTGGCCATTCCCAAATACCATCGAGTTTGACTGGATCCATGGCGAGTTCATCTGGGTGAACGATCATGCCCAGGTATTCGACCTCGGAGGCTGCAAACTTGCACTTCTCGAGCTTAAGGTGAAGGTCGAGTTCCTGCATACACTGTAGGACATGTTTGGTACGTTCCTCGTGGGTCCTGGCATCAGGGGAGAAGATAAGGAGGTCGTCCATGTAAATGACAAGCCATCCTTCTGCAATCATGTCTCTAAAGGAGTTGTTCATGAATCATTGGAACGTCGCTGGGGAGTTACAGAGTCCAAAGAACATGACAGTGGGTTTGAAGAGACCTTTGTGGGTGATGAAGGCCGCTTTCCATTGGTGTCCATCCTTGATGCGGACATTGTTGTAGCCCCAGCAGACATTGAACTTGGTGAAGACCTTAGCTCCTTTGAGTTTGTTGACGAGATCGGAGATAAGAGGAAGGGGGTAGGCATCCTGAATGGTGTGTTCATTGACATATCGGTAGTCTTGGCAGGGGCAGAGACCTCCATCCTTCTTTTTGACGAAGAAGAAGGGGGCAGCTTGGGGAGAGTTTGATGGGCAGATCTTTCCAGCTGCAAGGTTTTCGTCAAGAAAGGCTTCGGTGGCTGCCTTTTCGTCAGGAGAGAGGGGGTAAAGTTTGCCAATCTTCGGGGTGAAAGATTCATCGAGATTAATCTCGTGGTTGTAGGGTTGGCTGGGGGGTACATGGTTGGTTGCTTCTTTCAAGAAGACTGAAGCAAAGTCAGTGTATTCCTGTGGGAGAACAGGCTTGGGTTTCGCCTTCTCAGCAGCCATGGCGAGCTCGGTGGCTGTGGTGAGTTTGGCGATTGTGGCGTTTGGGATAAAGCGAGAGCCACATTGGATGATTCGTTGGATGACTTGGACATCGTGGTTTCAAAGGAGATGTTGTTGTTGAGTTTCCTTCTGCATGTAGTCAAAGAGTCGTCCGTCCCAGACAGTGTCAACATTGACATGACAAGGGGGTCAAGGAGTGGGGGTGGCAGGCATCGGAGGGGGGGGTCGGGTGTGTTTCTGATAGAGGTGATCAGATTGATCGGACTCCAGAGGAATGGACAACTCGCGAGTGGTCCAGTCGGTGGTGGGGTTGACTTCCTTAAGCCAAGGGAGTCCAAGGATGACGTTTTCTTTTCCACAATTGAGGATGTAGAAGGTGACCTGGTGAGCCACAGATCCAATGCGGACAAAGAGGGAGGTAGTGAAGTGGATTTGACCATTCTTGTTGGCTGATTGGTCAACATTGTTAACAGTGATGGGGGCGGTGAGTTTGTTTTTGGGGAGTTTGTGTTTTCGGACAAAATCCCAGTCGATGCATGAGATTTGTGCTCCTGAGTCGATGAGAGCACGAGTTCCAACGGCTTTCAAGTGTGAGGGCTTGACGATGTGAACAGGAATTTGCATAGACTGTTTGGTTATCGACGATACAAGTACAGATGCACAAGAAAAGGAGGGTCGTTGTGTTGGGGTACGCCCTCCATCTAAAAATCCTCGCCTGGGATGGTGAAGGAGATCCAAGCCATGGTTTCTTCATTGTCGTCGTCCTCAACTTCTCTCAGCTGGGGAACTTCCTCGACCTTTCTAACCTTTTTCTCCAAAGTCTTCTTCGGCCTCGGGTTGTTGGAGCCAGGGCATTCGTTGGAGAGATGGCCAGGCTTTCTACATCGGAAGCAACGTCCTTCTGCAATGCATTGGTGACGTTCTTCAGGGGTGAGTTTCCCGAGTTTGATGGCATCTATGTCCATAGCATCAGGGTCTTTTGAGGGGTGTGAGGGGGAAGCAAACAAATGGTAGGTGGAGGAACCAGACTTGTTCCTTTTGGCGATGTCTTCGGCTTTTCCCCATTGGGTGAGGAAGTGAACGGCCTTGGAGTACCATTCGTCAATTTTGGTGGGGATGGTGTCCATGGACATGATGCAGTGCATGAGACAGACGGGGAGGGCAGTGGAAAAGTACCCGATGAGGACATTCTCATCCACGATCTTGCTGATCTGGACCCTGTTGTGGAACTCCAAGATAAACGAAGTGAGTTCAGGGATACTGGCATTGCCAGTTATTCGTTGGGTGAAGAGCCAGGTGATAGCCAAGGCTTGGGTGTCGTGGTGTTCGAAGGTGGTTCTAAAGGAGGAGAGGAAGTCGGAGAACTTCCCAAAGCCGACAGGAGTTCCATCGGCTTTTGGAGTGAGGGCAGTTTTGCAAAAAGAGGAAGCCCAAGTGAGGGCAGCTCCAGACTTCATGTAAGAGAGGGCAAAGGTGATTTTCTTCGCCTCGGTGTTGTAGACCTCTTCATTGACGAGGAGGTAGGTCTGGACAGAGTCCAACCAGATGGTAGCCTTGGTATAATCGCCATCAAAGGTGTCAGGGGAGCTGATGCGAAGTTTGACTGGTTTCGAGAGGGTAGACATCGTAGGAGGGGTGAAAGGTGGGAGGGGTAGGGTAGAGGCGAAGGTGTGGATAAGAGGAGGGGGAGCAGGGGCAGGGTGAGGTGCTTGGAAGGGAAATAGAGGGGGGGGGGGGGGGGGGGGGGGGGGGGGGGGGGGGAAGGGGGGGGGGGGGGGGGGGGGGGGGGGGGGGGGGGGGGTGGCATGGGAATTCTGGGGATTTGGAGCACCAAGGAGAGTTGGTGGGCAAGGTTGATGTTTTTCTGTTGCTCAGCGACAGTGGGGAGGGTGGTGTCTGGGTCTTGGGATGTTTCAGAGGGCGAGGATGATGAGGACGAAGTGTCAGAAGGGAGTTCTGTGGTGGTGACCCTATGCAAATGCAATAGGGCTCATTCTAAGGCTGTGGTGCATCTGGGAGGAATGGTGAAGGATCTATAACAATGATAGTCCTAAAATGTGTAGCTTAGTTCTTTTGTTATGCTTGGTCCAGGTAGGAACGAGCGTAGGCTCAAAGAACTAGAACGTAGGGTCAAGGATTTGAGGTGACAATGGAGTACTTGCCCTACAGGGTCAAGGGTTCTTCCTGCTAGGACGTGTAGCAGGTGGTTCGAGTGTAAGTCTGCCTACCAAAGAGGTAGCAGTGAGTTACAATGAGGGGACAAAGGGGAATGAGGTAAGATTGAGCAGAACTAAGCTAGGGTACAAGGGACGAGGTACTAGAGCTTATATACTGCACAATGGAAAGTCATAGAAGGTCATGGAATAACTATGACTAAGCGAAGAATATTCGAAAGGAAGAAAGAAGTAAAGATAACAAGATAAGGGTGTGCGACAAACACATTGTATGTTCTAGAGCACTCTATCAAAGTGGAAACATCGGGTAAGGCCAACAATGGTAAGCAGCAATGAGCAAAGAGAAAAGAATAGGGGCCAATCGTAACAGAATGTATCAACATCCTCATCAATATGGTCTCCAGTACCCTCCCTCACATCAGCAAAATGACCTTTGCATCAGCAGAGGTCCACAGGGCTGTACAGATACTACAGCAAGGTACCTAGTAATATAGACCTGTGCAGAGAAATAGGGGTTACTTATCTCAACATTTTCAGTCATGACATAGGCTGAAAATTTTATAGTCCAATCTCTTCATATATACTGGCTTCTGTACAAATTTCTGAGGTCATAACTATAAAGCTGGTTCCACAACACATAGGGTCATTTTGGGTCAAAAAGGATGTTTTGCTGATGCTAGGCTCTTTGCTTCCATTACAGACTTGAAGATGTCTTCATCTATCACATTGAAAATGTTGCAAGTCTCGATGGCCAGATTAAGAAGCTCATGAATGTTTATCCAGTTTGAGTGCTGGAGTGCTCCAGTCATCTCAAGATCATCCAGTGCATCCTTCACAAGCATCTTGGCTTGTGTGACAGGGTCAATTGTAGCCACATTATTGGCATGAATAAGGGATGAGACTGAAAGACTTGGAGTGGGGCAGGTAGATACCATCTCAAAGGCAACATCAGGCAAAATCTTTGCTTTTCTCCAGCAATTACAGATCATTGTAGTGTCAACTTCATTCCATGTGGCTTAGCAAGGCACATGGCTTCAAGCTGCTCAATGTCATATATTTTTGAGGGAGTGGTGTCATGTTCATAGAGATCAACAGCATGTTGAATGAACTTGGCATGGTAATGTGCCTTGAAACAATGGATAATGCCCTGGTCATTAGGTTGCACATGTGTGGTAAGGTTTGGCTCAAAACTTTCAACTTGAATATTGGTGAGGGTATCAGGTATGATGTGGCCTGAAAAGTTGTCCTGGAGAAGAAGGATTTTCTGCCCCTCCAGCCACAGGATTTGATCCCAGTCAAACAACCATTCCTGATAGAGTGCTGCAGTCATCCAGGCCTTGGAATTGTTCAGATAATAAAAGCCAAGCTGTGAGTGTCATGCCCCATGCCTTTGCTCTCTTGCCTGATCTCATCTGCCCCTATCTGCCACCCTCCTTTGCCTTTGGATGATATGTCCACCTTCCTCTGCTTCATCTGATATCCCAATGTCCTGTTCTACACTTTCATTTGTACTTTAACCTTCTCTGCTTGTACTTTATGATCAGTTGTCATTGCTGGCAACTGTCCAATCCTTGTCTCTGTCTCCTTCCCTGTAGTACTCTGGCCTCCCTGGTGTTACTAGCATGACACACCACAAGTATGTACATCAGTGAAATGTCCTTTTTGATCTAAAATCACCATTGTGTTGTGCAACCAGCTTTATGGTTATGACCTCAAAAATTTGTACAAAAGCCAATATATATAAAGAGATTGGACTGTAAAATTTTCAACCTATGTCATGACTGAAAATATTGAGATAAGTAACTCCTATTTCTCTGCACAGGTCTGTATTACTAGGTACCTTGCTGTAGTGTCTGTACAGCCCTGTGGACCTCTGCCAATGTGAAGGTCATTTTGCTGATGTAGCACTATATACTCCACCACATCCATGCTCTGCCTACCCTTAGCATAGCCTCCACTCTCATGTATTTAGTCTAGTACTTCACTGAGGACTTTCCTCAGTTTGTAAATCAACTAAGTTTCCTCCTTGTCTTCTCTCTCATGTCCCTTCTCTCTCTCCTCTCTCTCTGCTCTCCACTTTGGTAGCTCATCACTATTGTCGATCTCTGTCTGACTCCACCCTCTGAAATACAAGGACAGGGTCAGCACAAGGGTGCAGGCCATTACCTGAAGCTGCCATCCTCACCCCTCTGTTTGTCCACTCTGCCTCCAACCTCTGACCCCTTGCACATACATCTGATCTCTGGAGACCCAGAGGAACCAGACTTGACAGTAAGCCAGTCTTCTGGCCAAAACAATGAGGCTTTTGAGCCTTTCCAATGATGACTGGTGGCAACTTCCTAGAGCCATCCACATTTCCCACAAGCAAATAAGTTAATCTAGCCTTTTTGCTCTTAATACTGGAGTGCTCCCTGTTTAAAAGCCCATGGTCAGGGGCCATGCTTATCAAGGTTATCAATGATTTGCAGCCATTTCAAATGGAAACTGACATATGCATAGAATAATCTGGTCTCATCCACATTGAAAATGTCACAAAGCTAATAGCCATATTTTCCAATAAGCTCTTGTATATGCTTTTGTTCCTTTTCAACTGTCATAGCATCAACAGAAGCAGCCTTGCCATGGTGTTTCAGTTGTTTTAGCTTGGCTCTCATCTTGTATCAATTAAGCCACCCCTTGCTAAGTGTCAATCACTCATCCTCAGGAACACCAATCAAATCTGCAAATTTTTGCCACTTTTGATGCAAAACTTCTCCAGTAAGGAGAATTCCATCTGCCATAGCCTTCAAAACCCATAGATCCAACATCTCCATAACCTCTGGATGCATTGTTTGGCAAACTTGCTTTGCTGAATGGCCAGAATCAGAGCTACATGCATACTCCTCACATAGCTTTTCTTTATTTTTACACCAATAGGACACCTTTGGTTGCTTGAGTTGAAGGTTTGGGTAAATCCAGTCAAAGTGTTTTGCTGTTTTGCTCTGGTTTTGCCCATTGGCATGATGCCAGTCTAGAATCTCAATTCTTGGCTCCAACATAGCATTCTCTCATCCTGTTGATTCCTGTTTTGGCTTGGCTTTCTAACCAGATGGTTTCTCATCAGAGATTCCAGAATCTACAGATAAATTTAGCCCAAATTTTTAAATTAATGAATCACACCATATGCTTTTGCTTCTTTGAACAACCAGCCTTCATCTCACCCCCAGCAAGGTCATTGAGCTTTTCCACAACAGATTTCTCATATGAATTCAACCTTTTAAGCCTCTGCTTGAAGTCTGATGCATTGTCAAGAATGTCAACCACCTGCTCCTCTCCAACAATATTTCCTTCATTGTCCAGCCCGTCCTGGTCAATATCTGACACAGGTTGAGAGGCCCTAAGTGCCACTTCAAGCCTTGTTTTTTGGTCTGAAATCTGTCACCAGAGTTTAGCTAAGCCTCTTTTCAAAACCTTGATGGGTTTCATGATGGGAAAGTTGGTGTGGTTTGGGTCATTCTTGCTATTTTGAGCATGTAATTATGTTATTATGTCATCTTTATTCCTATTTTAGTAAGTACACATGGTAACCAACCCTAAGTATGGGTTATGGGTTATGGATTATGTACACAAAATCCCTGCAATTTAGCTTGAGCATCACAAAAACCTATGGATTATGAAGGAGTCGACTATACTCAAAGTTTGTCTTGTCTAAACTTTTTGATTCTGTGGAATACACTTTTTGGTGTGGTTGATGCAAAAGATCACTAGAGTGAACCTGTTTCAGCAGTAACTGTTCTTTTTGGATGTTTACCAAACATGGTGTCAAGATGGATTCAAAAATGCACTTTGCCACAACCACAGAGATTTCAATAGCCAAGTAAATATGTACCATAATACAGAGGGTGGCCATGTCAAAGCAGAGTTCAAATCAATCTCAGACCAAATGATGACAGTTTTTTCTAGCTCCTATTTGCAGGACACTACTAGTAATATCTCTTAGGAATCTGGCCACATAGGAAAAAAAAAGTAAAAGGTATTCTTTTAGGAAAAGTAATTACACACTAGGCTGTAAAACTAACTCAGCATGAGAATACTAATCTATTTGATTACTCACAGATTGGATGATGGAGGATTACATCCATGATCAGCTTCCTCCTTGTCTGTATATTTGCAGCAAGATAATGGTCATAGAGACCTTCAAGCTCCTTGGCTACTTGTGCAGATATGCCAGATGCATGGTATTTTTCCACAGCCATATTGAATGAATTGATGTGCTTGGCTTGGACAAGAAAAAAGGAGTATTGAAGAACAAGTAGAAGATCTAGAAGAATATAAACATTGTCTTATGGTAAGGTTGAATAACATGCCTATTCCCTGTTGAAGAATATTTTTCCATGTTGTCCTTACTGAAAGGATATTTTTCCATGATCTTCTCATCGACAGAGCCTGAAAAACATATATTCCACCAATAAATCACCATCATGAAAGAAATATTCACATAAGGGTTGTATATGCTAGATGGTGAAATCTGTAGGACAATGATAAAGTAAAAATGGGCCAATTGTATTACACAAACCTGCTGGGAAACCTTGGTTTGCAGAACCTGGATAATATTAGCTATTGAAATTGAAATTGAATAAAAAAACCAACTGTCTAATGAATTAAAATAATGAGGATACTTCAAACAGAATAAAGATAAAACACTTACATACTGAAAATAAATAATACAATGATGTGAGAAGCATAATAAACATTTTGTTAAATATTTACTTACATCCTAAATGAAATAAAAACAATAGCAATATCAGATAATTGAAGAAAAGCTTACCATCTAAATAAACAATATTATATGTATTAGAAGAAGATAATTAGTTTAACATAATAGGAGAAGATTAGAGTTCACATCATATG
>JBBPMV010000164.1:0-10070 GCA_038090495.1 Heimioporus retisporus | reverse complement strand
AAATAAAAGTGTATCAGTAAAGTGGATATTTATTTTGTATCATGGAACACTTACTGTTTATAGATGGTATATAATATAACTTACATTCTATGAATAGAGAAGCATCAAAAATAAAGGCCATAAGGAAGGTGTAGCCTTTCAACAAACATCAGACTACTTACTTCCTAGGAATGGAAAGGGAGCAGAAAAGAGGCCATAAGAAAAATGTAGGCTTCTAATGGACACCAAGCTACTTACTCGCTATGAATGGAAGTGAAGCAAAAAAAATAGACCCATGAGAAAAATACCAATATCTGATGGACATCAGACCACTCACTCTCTATAAGTGGAAAAACAGCAGAAAAAAGATCATGAGAAAAAACAAGTTTCTAATGGACATTAGACCATTTACTTGCTATGAATCAAAAAATATGTAGCAAAGGGATGGCCATGAGAAAAATGCAAACTTCTGATGGAAATCAAACAGCTTACTTGCTATGAATGGAAGAGCAGCAGAAAAAGAGCCATGAGAAAAATGTAGATTTCTGATGAATATCAGATAACTTACTCCCTATGAATGGAAGAGCAACAAAAAAAGGGTAATGAGAGAAATGCAGACTCCTGATGAACATCAGACCACTTACTGCCTATGAATGGAAAAATAACAGAAAAAAGGTCATGAGAAACACCCAAACCTCTGATGAACAATGAACTATTTACATGCTATGAACCAAAAAGCAGCAAAGAATGAATCATAAGAAAAATACAAACTTCTAGTGGGTATCAAACTACTTACATACTATGAATGGAAAAAAAACAGAAAAAGGGTCATGAAAAAAATACAGACTTCTGATGGACATTAGACCACTTACAAGCTATAAATGGAAAAGCAGCAGAAGAAGAGCTATGAATAAAATGCAGACTCCAAATGGATGTCACACCACTTACTTGCTATGAATGGAAAAGTAGCAAAAGAAGGACAATAAGAAAATGTAGACCTCTGATAGATATTAGACTACTCACTTGCTATAAATGGAAATGCAGCAGGAAAAAGGCCATGAGAAAAAGACAGACTTTCAGTGGATATTGAACCACTTACAAACTATAAATGATACAGCAGAAAAGGGGTTATGAAAAATATGCAGACTTTTGATGGACATTGGACCACTTACTTCCTATGAGTGGAAGGGCAACAGAAAAATGGTCATGAGCAAAATGTAGACTTCTGATGGATATCACTTACTCGCTATGAATAGAAGAACAGCAAAAGAAGGGCCATTAGAAAATGTAGACTTCTAATGGACATCAGGCAACTTACTCCCTATGAATAGAAGATCAACAAAAAAAGCTATGAGAAAAATGCAGACTTTGATGAACATCATATGACATACAAACTACAAGTGCAAGAGCAGCAGAAGAAAGATCAGAAGAAAACACAAACTTCTGATGGATATCAGACCACTTACTTCCTATGAATGGATAAGCAGCAGAAAAAAATCATGAAAAAAATGTAAGCTTCTAATGGACATTGGACCACTTACTCCCTATGAATGGAAGAGCAGTAGAAAAGTTATGAAGAAAATGTAAGCTTCTAATGGACATTGGACCACTTACTCCCTATGAATATAAAAGCAATAGAAAAGCATTATGAGAAAAATATAAGCTTCTGATGGATATTGGACCACTTACTCCCTATGAATGGAAAAGCAGTAGAAAAGTTATGAGGAAAATGTAAGCTTCTGATGGATCTTGGATCACTTACTCCCTATGAATAGAAAAGATTATGAGAAAAATGTAAGCTTTGATGGACATTGGACCATTTACTCCCTATGAATAGAAAAGCAGTAGAAAAGGATTATGAGAAAAATGTAAGCTTTGATGGACATTGGACCATTTACTCCCTATGAATAGAAGAGCAGTAGAAAAGAATTATGAGAAAAATGTAGACTTCTCATAAATGCTAGATCACTTACAAGCTATAAAGGAAAAGCAGCAGAAAAAAGACAATGAAAAAAATGTAAACTTCTGATGAACATCAAACCACTTACATGCTGTGAATAAAAAGTGGTAAAAGCAGGGCCATAAGAAAAAATATAGAATTCTGATGGATATGAGACCACTTACATACTATAAATGGAAAAGTAGCAGACAAAAGACCATGAAAAAAAAAAAAAACTTCTGATGGTGATTAAACAACTTACTCCCTATAAATGGAAAACCAGCAGAAAAAGAGCAATAAGAAAAATGTAGACTTCTGATGGACATCAAACTACTTACATACTATGAATGAGATAGCAACAGAAAAAGGTCCATAAGAAAATGCAAACTTCTAATGGACACCAGACTACTTACATACTATGAACAAAATAGCAACAGAAAAAGGGCTATAAGAAAAATGTAGACTTTTGATGAATATCAGACCACCTACCCCCTATGAGGAAATGCAGCAGAAAAATAGCCATGAGAACAATGGAGACTTCTGATGGACATTGGATCACTTACATACTATGAATGGAATAGTAAAAGAAAAAGGGCTATGAGAAAAATGCAGACTTCTGATGAATATCAGGCCACCTACTTGCTATAAGGAAATGCAACAGAAAATGGCCATGAGAATAATACAAACTTCTGATGTCCATCAGATCACTTACATGCTATAAATGAAAGAGCAGCAAAAAAAGGGCCATGAGAAAAACTTTGATGGACATTAGATCACTTACTTGCTATGAACAAAAGAGCAGTAAAAAAGACCATAAGAAGAATATAGACTTCTGTGAACATCAGACCACTTACATACTATGAATAGAAGAGCCATGGAAGAATGATCATGAGAAAAATACAGATTTCTAATAAACATTAGACTACTTACTCCCTATGAATAAAGAAGCAAAAGAAAAAGGATTATAAAAAAAATGCAAACTTCTAAAAGACATTAGACCACTTACAAACTATGAATGGAGGAGCAGCAGCAGAAAAATTATGAGAAACATGCAAATTTCTGATGGACATCAGACCACTTACATACTGTGAATGGAAGAATGGCCAAAGAAGGACCATGAGAAATACAGACTTATGATGGACATTAGACCACTCACTTGCTATGAATGGAAGAGTAGCAGAAGAAAAGCCATAAGAAAAATACAGACTTCTGATGGAAATCAGACCACTTACTTGCTATGAATGGAAGAGCAGCAAAAAAGGCAATAAAAAAATACAGTTTTTTTATGGATGTTAGATCACCCACTCTCTATGAATGGAAAAGCAGAAAAAGAGTTATGAAAAAAATGTAGACATCCAATGAATATCAAATCACTTACAGACTATGGAAGAGCAGTAGAAACAGGACCATGAGAAAAATGTAGACTTTCAATGGATATCAGACCACTTACTTTCTATAAATGAAAGAGTAATAGAAAAAGAGGCATGACTTCATATCAGCTTATTTACCTCCTAAAAAAAGTTACCAAAAATGGCATTCAAAGTTCAATTATAATTGTCAAGATCCCAGGTACCTATGTAAAATATTCATTTTACCCCTATTCCAAGGATACAATCATACAATCATACCTGTGTATGTGGAAACCAGCTTGCAATTGCAGAAATCATATCATGATTTTCTTCACTGTTCATGCTGAAATCAACATATCTCTCCAAAACACTAGATAAGTTATTTCATAGATGTATTCTATTTATAATGCTTTGACTTACTACTCAATTGCATATTTGATGCAAAGTTGTACATTTTTATCTTGTGCTGAGATCAATAACATCTGCAATGATTTAGTGTCTAATACAGTTGCTGTTTTTTCCAATAATATGTTGCATCCCACATCACTTGTGTCCATATCTGAAGTATACTCAATCCCATGTACTAGCAATCATTCATCTTATATGCCCACCTTGTAGTTGTACAGATGCTCTAGGTGGAAATGACATCTTGCAAAGATCTTCCCAAAGGTTTCTCTTCTCAAACATATCCTGAGCAGCAACCTCTAGTTTTTTCTGCCTTTCACCCTCTGGCAATGCTAGGAACTCAGGCTGAAAGGCTTGTGTCAGGAGGGCATCAAATTTGGTGAACAGCACCACAACTGGAACTATAAGACAAGTCATAAGTGTATATACAATTTAACCCATGGAATGTCATTCTAACCATTTCTGGTGTCACATTCACCAAAGAACCTTTCCTCTGCAACTGTGATGGCACGATGGAATTGATCCATAGGAATGCAGTACCTAGATTTATTAATACAAAATCAAGGCAAAACACTCTCTCCTTACCATATAGCATGAATTTGCCGCTTGAGATGGCTACTACCAGACCGCTTTGCAAGAAAGTCCTTCATTTGTTGAAGCTCCTTTTCATGACCAGCCTCAAATCCAGGGGAGTCATGAAAGACAAACTTTGGGTTACTCTTGAAAACCATTTCATAGTTGATATCATGCAAGCCACGCTGTAGTTGGTAGGTGAAACCATGACTTTCTTACATTCATATATGTAGCACCCTACCTCCCTTGAGCCTTCAACTACCTGTTCAATCTAAACATATGTCAACCAGGACAGCATACCCAAATACAACCTGATGAACAACATTACCTTATGCCCCTTATAGTCATAGATCTCAGGATGTTCTGTGGAGTTGCAGATTCTTTGAAGGATGGTTGTCTTCCCAGCATTTGCTCGGCCAATAATCAGGATTCTAAATCGACCAAACTTTCTCATGAGATTTTTGTCAGTGTCTTGCATGATATGAGAAATATTGGCAGCCCTTTGCTCTATCATGGCAGTCAAGTTTCAATAGCATCAATGATGCAAATGCTTACCTGACACATCAATATCAGAATTACCAAACTGAGCTTGAGTGGCAAGGTCTTCAATGCCATGAGCAAAAAGTATGCATGGGTGACTAGAAATCATACCACATTCCATGAGTCCAGGTTCCTGTGGACAAGCCACTTCCTGAGATATAGAGTACTCGACAGGCTGAAAACAAGTCCTTGAGTTTCATGTCAACAAAGCGTTAAGTAGACGTGCTAACAATGGTAGATAACTTAGTTGTTTCCTTAGCATGGCTCGGCTGTGTGATCGAGCTACCAGGAACATGGTTGATTTGGGCTGCAGGCATATCGGAAGATAGGGAACATCCCAGAGACATATTTGGGAGTCGAGCAGACAGGTTTTTAGGATCACCGTCGGCTACATTAGGTTGTACCATATGGATATGGTGGGACACGTGGGCAGGCATAGTGTTAACAACAGTCAAGAAAGCGATATCGTTGAGATCATGAGATTGAGTAGAGCTGGTGTTCTTAAGTCCGCAAGGTTGCGGGGAGTCAGACTCCGAGGTAGGCATGTGACTAGTGGCTCTATCGAGATCCTTGGGAATAGGTGGAATGATATCCCAAACGCGACTTGGCTGCGAGCCCAAATTTTCATCCAGTTGAGTAGGGGGAACATCAGCAGAGCCGTGCAACTGCGTGTGGTGGGACACCTCGGCAGGTACAAGGCTAGTAAGTGTCAAGGAGGCGCCATCTATAGGATCGTGGGTTTGAGCGAGCCGAGCGCTCGTGTCGTTCACAAATACAGTACGTTGTGAAGAGTCGAACTCCTGGGCGGGCGCAGGACTAGTGGTCCTATCGGGAATATCAAGAGCATGTAGGATATTAGCAATATCCTGAGCGTACCTCAACCGCGAGCCAAGCTTGAAGAGACGAGAGATGAGACCGGCTTCAGTGGTGGAACTGTGGGACTGCGTTGGAGGGGCGCTTCTACTGGATATGCGGGATCGAATGTGTTTGATCCTCTCCTGGAGACCTTTCATTGCAAAACCGAGTTACTATAAAACTGAGAGGTGGATGAGCGCAGGCGATGGCTTGGATGATGGACGCTGCGAAATGCGAGTGGTGAACCAAATCGTACGATGCGAGCTTGCTGTGTTTCAGAGTTAGTTTCACAGTCATCTCAAAACCCGTCTTCACCCGATCATGGTTCTCAGTTTCATATGGCAGGAATGTGGCCGATGGGTCCGGCATGCAGTTACAGGTTGCTGCACATATGCCGGGATTCGAGTTCGCTCTTGTTTTTACCTCTTTGAATCCTTTTCTTTATTCAATCGCTGACACTGGCATCAATCAGCACATTGGAACGCCGGGACGTCAACGAGGACGGTGAGAGAGGAGCGGGTTAAAACGACACAGGTGAATCCCATACATCAATCCTCGGAGCGGAGATAGTCTTTGAGTCAAACATACTACCACTTAATCTGGTAGCCAGCCCGCTATGAGGCTGCCGCGTGAAGAGGCAGACCGTCGATAGACGGTCTGGTAAATTTCGTTCCAATCCGAAGGGGGTTGTGGATTGATCGGTGCACGTGATAGAAAACCTCGATTTGTACATAGTAGAGTCCACGTGGATAGAGGATAAGTCGAGGATAAGTCCTGAAAAAAAGATGAGTCTTATCCGGCTGATACAAGCACCATGATCGATCGCTCGACTCATAAGTTTTGTGCAATCCACAGTCGCGACAGATATTGATCTCGAAGAAAATCCTGCGCAACCCAGTACCTGCCCAGACTGTGGAGCTAATCTTGACTGGTCTTGCAAAGAACGAATCTCTTCGAATGAACGAATTAGGAGGGCAATGAAGGTTCTCTATCTGAGTCGTCTTTCACTCTTAACAGCACTCGTTACTGTTCTCGATCCATCTCAGCCTGACTTTTAGTCATGTAGGGCAAGATATATAGCTCCAGGGACGCTACAAGTCTCGCTCGGCTTCTTGACAACATCATTAGTGATCCTCGAGGCTTTTCACAGATATCTACTTGGATGGAACCTCATGTGATCGATTATATCTCACGAAAGGTGTCCTCTGAGATGGATAACATGAAGGATGAAATGCGCTTGACAACGCAGGAAATCACGCCCGAGTTTCTGGGTGAAAGGGATCAGGAACAAGACAGCTGAAGTTCTCGAAGTTTCGAAGACCTCCGATAAGTGGCATTGTTGCATACGTGATGTTGGGGCGGTTCGTAGACTGGCAGTTGTATGTTGATAGTGTTTGGAGCCATCAAAATTTTCTGCCTGACGGTGGACAAGATATGTGGTGGCAAGGTTGCTGATAGTGCCTGAAATGACGTTGCTCTGGGGAGGAGTACGCGAACCTCGTCAAGACGACCATGTGCAGGGTGGAATACTTCTTCTCCATGATGTGGGAGACCGGCCATGTATATGCTGTGTGCTTCATCAACATGAATACAGCTGATCTTGCCATTGAATGCCCGGTCCTGTCAAATGAGCCATGCTAGTCTAGGAAGGTGGCCGCCATGCATTCCAAGTTGCTCCAGGGAGACAATAAGATGTTGATAGTCGCCATTGCAGATAGACATACCTCCCAGAGCTTTGGGTTGCTAGGAGTGTCTTCATTGATTGCAATTGTCTTGATGTGGTATTTCTCGCACTCCAGCACCTAAACAGCAAATATAGGTATCACGTAGCAAATGAATGACATGACACAGTGATATTCTTGTACCTGAGTCGCTTGAAGACATTTGAGAGGTGATATCGTGATCGACATGGTGTTTGGTCGAAGTAACAGCGGAATCAGAATGCAAAGGGTCTTTCCGCTCCCAGTACCTGCTGTGACAACAAAATCGCGCCCATTGAGAGATTCCAGCTCAGCTTGAAGCTGAAAATCACGCGGAACGACCCGCCCCGATGTTAGAAAATGGATGATCATGCACGCTTTGAGGACATCGGATTTGTCTTGATCATTTAGAGTCGAGAGGTAGTCGTCAGGAAGCCGGTTGGCAATGTGAGCGCGTGCGGCATCGTGCAAAAGATGCCCAGGAATGCTGAGGACTTGATCTACAAACGGAGACGTGTCCATGGAAGCGAACGTCGAAGAGATTTCATGAGTACTACTAGTGAGGTTCAACGCATGTGTTAGGGGTTATTTTCTCCAGATTTGTTCACTCGCAAAAATAACACTTTTTTTTATTTTCACTGGTGTAATTATGTGTTTTTTTATTGACCAAATCGAGGTTTTCTATCACGTGCACCCATCAATCCGCAACCCCCTTCGGATCGGAACGAAATTTACCAGACCGTCTATCGACGGTCTGCCTCTTCACGCGGCAGCCTCATAGTGGGCTGGTCACCAGACTAACTACCGCTAGCTAGCCATCACACGTGTCGACACCCGTGCACGTATCTCCTTGAACACGAATTACTTGACGGGTCAGGCCGCTGCTAAGTACAGTCCACGGGCAGTAATCTCGTCAATAAGCTGTCAATGAAGCGCGACCATCTTCGATGGCCGATCAGCCTAGGTGAGTTGGTATCTAAAACACTTGTCCTCGGACGACAGTGTTAAATGCATCGATACTCAGCTCTTTTACCTTCCCAACCTATCCACCGTACTTGCAATAAAAAAAATATCAAACTTTTGTCCCTCGGCGTCTTTGAAATTGGAAAGGATCGACTTTGCACCTCCCTTTTACCAGGATAGGGGATCTTCTGTGTAGTGTAGGCTAGAATAAATGTTCTGGAGGAAGGCCAGTAACGTGGGCTGTAGTCTGACTGGACTCGCACTTGATCCGACCACTACTGGGAATTTGCAAACTTGGCAACGATATGACGTCGGAGGTGCATGTAGAGGGGAGCTATGCATGATGCGATCCCGATGCACGCATCACGATTGTGATCTTTGTGACCAGGGAGGCGCGCCTGCTTCGCGAGACCCATCGACAGCTAACTCAAATGGGTTGATCCGCTCAGTTAGGCTGTCGGGTTTTACTTGCGCGACACAGGACGCACTGCGTGTACCGCCGCGGACACGTTTTTTGCGCTTTGGTTTCGTAGATCCGGGCGCGCAGAAAGGGTGTGGCAAGGAAATAACGTTTATGCACCTCCAGTGCACCCACAATGATCCGTGCTACCTTAAAGGGGCGTGTAATTCCGTGCTATATAAGAAGTGGCCAACGAGGAGATCAACCTGTACAACACACCCCATCTTATCTTACATGGCTGCATACACTCGGGACGAACGATGGCGCCCACGAAGGGGAAAGCCAAATGACTATCGCACTTACCAGATCAGGTCTTCTGACCTCTCGTTTGTCATGAAGGACCTCGAGGAGCGTGTGGCGACCTTGTCGCTCGATGCCACGTATGCCTCAGAGGTCATCCGGCTGCGACACGTCACGCCCGTGGCGTCCTATTCATGGATAGATTCGCCCGTCCCGACCATCGTCGTCCCAGGTGTGTCTATGGTTGCATGCGCTGTCGATCATTCTTTGCAAACCTCGACTCCCAAAGGTTCACCCTGGATATGGTCGGACAGACCAGTAAAACAAGTACCGCTCGACGCCGGTGTCCATTACGTCCATCAAAACGCATCAAAAATGGGCAACCAGTCCCCCATGTTGCCCCTCTTTGCTGCGATTGATGCGATGCACGACGACTTTGCGTACAAGGACCTCGATCTCGTCACGGATCGCAACGGGCTCCGAAAGTTGCTCCGGTACATCGACAGCGAGCGCAGCGAGGACAACTTTCGGATCGATATAGATCTAGCCGGGAAGACGTGCCTGTTTACGCGGCGGGAGGAGAATTCGGAGGTGACAGGGCAAAATACGGGGTATGGGAACGAATACCTCAAGGCCGCCACGAAAGCGCCGAAAGGGTGCGAGAAGATGGTCGACCATCACCGCATTATTACCTACGTGAGTCGCGGGTTCTCAAGGGCGTGAAGGCGTTGACCGTGTTTGGCAGAAATTCGGGAGCCTGAAAATTTTACTTGGTTTCACGGCGGACGCCTGCATCGAAGCAAAGACTGACGACGACAAGGACGACGACGACGTCCTTGCCTCGTTCTCGTCGCTAAGCATCGGAAACAAGGGAGAGGAAGAGAAGACGGAGGAGCCGAAGAAGCCGTCTCCTTATGGTGTCAGGGTTAAGTTCACCTCGCCTCGCACGCTCGTCCCTCAGTCCGACTTGATCGAGGTGAAGACGCGGTCTGTCCATCGTGAGCCCAACTGGCGGGAGATCTATCCCCAGTTGTATCTGTCGCAGACGGCGTGGCTCTACACGGCAA
>JBBPMV010000162.1:0-26374 GCA_038090495.1 Heimioporus retisporus | reverse complement strand
CTACACTTTGCCTACCCTCTACCTACACTTTTCCTACACTTTTTGTACGCTTTTTTGGTACACTTTTCCTACACTTTTCCTACACTTTGCCTACCCTCTACCTACACTTTTCCTACACTTTTTGTACACTTTTCCTACACTTTTCCTACACCTTGCCAGCACTCTATGTACACTTTTCCTACACTTTGCCTACACTTTTCCTACACTTTGCTTACACTTTGCCTACACTTTTCCTACACTTTTTGTATGCTTTTTTGGTACACTTTTCCTACACTTTTTGCACACTTTTTTGGTACACTTTTCCTACACTTTTCCTACACTTTACTTACACTTTTCCTATACTTTGCCTACACTTTTCCTACATTTTACTTACACTTTTCCAACACTTTTTGTATGCTTTTGCTATACTCTTCTGGCACCTGACTTACATTTTTCCAGCACTGTTCTAGTAATTTTTGTACACATTTCCTATACTTTACCTATACTTTGTATATACCTTTTCTACACTTTGATTAAATTCTCCTGATCCTTTTTCATAATTTTTTTTTTGATATGAATTTGCTACACTTCATTGACAATTTTCTTCTTACACAAACTTGGCCATTATGTAATTATATGTCCAGCCTGGGACAGTCTGGAGCAGTCTGTCAAAGTCTGTCAAATATATAGATGTTGAAAATTAGAACTACAATAGATTTTGTCAGCATGTTTATTGCTTACATAATGCTTACATAATATACATGTATTACTTAGCCCTTGATTAGTCATCACTGGAATAGTCTGTGCATCTGGAAGAAAACTGTCATGAGTTGGAAGAAGCTGTCAATCCTGGAAAAGTCTGTCACTCTAGAGTGCAAAGGCTGGTTTGCTGATGTTGGTGAGTCGGCGTCGGGTGATGGGAGAGGGGGGATTGGGTTGGACGGCGAGTAGGGTCTTGGTGGTGAATCGTATGCGGAGTTTCTCGTTGTGGGGCGTTGTATGTATTGGTCAAGCGATGTTTGGGTTCCTGGGTTGTTTGTTAGTGTGATAGGGGGTTGGGAGCGTACTGCGAGTCGACTGCCAGGGTTTGGTGGTGCTCTTTGTCTGGGTTGCGATCTTTTGGTTTGGCACCTAGTGACCATCATCCATGTATCATTTTCTGGTTCTTGGTAGGCGGATTGGTTCAGTGGGGGTGGTTGTTTTCGGTCTTGGTGGGTTGGGGTATGTTGCGATGGTTCGGGCCATGTCGATGAGTCTTCTTCCGTCGGGAAGTACTTACAGTTCTTTTCAGGGTTTTGGGCGTCGAGTCAGGCCTTGGCCTTCATGAAAATCGGGCACCTCCTGTTCCAGGAGGCGTGTGAATGATCCTTGCAGTTGATGCAGTAAACCCCATTGGAGTCGGTGGTTTGGCATTCGGCAGCATGGTGATTGTGTTTTCCGCAGGTTCCACATGTGTCCTCCATTTCCGGGCAGTTACCTATGAGGTGTGAGTTGAGTAAGTGGCATCGGAAACATCGTAGAGGTTCGGGATGAATGCGTTCTACTGTGACCTTCTTTCCCTCGATTGTTAATCCTTCGTGTATGGCCTGGTTTGCTGTTTCTGGGGAAGTGAATGTGATGAAAGCGTGGGCTACTAGCTGGTTTGGGCGGCGGTTGCTTATTTGTCGCATCCAGGTTACCTTATGAATGGATCCGTTCTTGAGTTCTGACGCGGCCTCAATTTGATGGAGGTGTTGTGGATTGTCAGTCTCTAAGGTGATCGGTACGAATTCTGCCTTTACTTTATAGTTTGGGTCGAGGAATTGGGCGCTTGGGTCAAAACGATCAATAAATTTGGAGCGATTGTGAGGGTCACGTAACCATGCGACTCCTTCCCTGGAACTGATTTCTAGGATGAGGAGGTCCTCTCGTACTTTCCTTACGCTGCGACAGTAGAATCAAGGTCTGGAGTCGGCTTCTCCGGTTGGCTCGAGGGCTTCCGATGCTTTGGTGGCTAGCTCTTTCTTGGAGAGATCTTGGGTTTGATCTTTTCGGTACTTGATGGCCACCTGGCGGTTTTTGGCTTCGCCCTTCGCAATTGCTTCCCGTTGAGTTCTATTGAGACTTGACATTGAGACTGCTGCCGTGTAAGTTGACGGACGTGGATGCGCTGGTTCTTGTGGGGCTGTCGTGTTTCTGTGGGTTTGGATGTGGTCTTTGACTGTGTTGATAGACTTTTTGATTGATTCTAGGTACAATACTTTAGCGTTCGGGTTCGGGTTAATAAGAGAAGGGGAGGCAGGGATGATCTCATCTAGTTTCTCCATCAACATGTCGTTCGCCCGTTCTGCTCTTGACTGATTGACAAGGATTTCCATCGTGCACTCTTCATTTTCCTTAGCTTTTTGGTGAAGTTCATCCAACAAGATGCACATGTATTCCCAGTCCTCGCT
Organism: Heimioporus retisporus; assembly: GCA_038090495.1. NCBI lineage: Eukaryota > Fungi > Basidiomycota > Agaricomycetes > Boletales > Boletaceae > Heimioporus > Heimioporus retisporus. The sequence goes on along the minus strand of JBBPMV010000162.1, from coordinate 23,963 downwards.
CGTAGTACCATTTTGGTTTTGTGAGAGTGTATCTGAAGTCGACGTGGTTGTCTGGTGTCCTGTTTCTCCTGTAGAAAGTTGTTTAAGGTATGGGATTAGCGAGGTCTTCAATCTGTCGGTGATTATGTCAGCCACTGCATCAGCTTCCATGGTTTCCACTATGAGTGCTACTGCTCTTATGGCATCAGCAGCCGATTGGCTTATGGTTGCCCATTGCATAATGCGCAGCAGCGTCAGAGCTAGGGAGGGAAGGGAAACTTCAGCGTGTTCAGGAGACATAAAGCCATTGCATTTTAAGAATTGGAATGCATCTTGTTTATTGTTGACTTCCGATGGGGATTGGAGAATTAAGTCACGTGGTAGATGTAAGGTTTGGTTCGCCCTCCTGTTACCTGGCTTTGGGGTCGGTTCCCGGGATGTGGACGATTGTGGGGGGTCATCGTTGTCCTGAGTGTCCGACCTTGTGGGTCGGCCTTTGGCCATGATTTCTAGAGTGGTTAGATTTGGTTTTTTGGGTTAGAAAGTACCTTGTCGTTGTGAGATGCTCTGTTCTTCTTGTTCTTGTTTCGGGGTCCCTGTAGGGGTGCCACGTGGTAAGAGGACAAGAAGCTCCTGCTATCCAGTTAGCTAGCGCTGGCTTCAACATTCTGCTCGTCGCGCGCAATGAGGCGGCTCTGTCGGCTGTTGCAACTGAAATTGGTGAGCGCTTTCCCGAAAGCACAAATGCGGGGCTCATATGCGGCTTGTAGCCACTAAAACGGGAGGGAAAGCCGAGACACGGATCCGGCTCATTGACTTTGCTAAAAACGATTCGGTAGCTCTGAACGCGCTTAGATCGGCTGTCGCTGGCTTGGATATCGGTGTCCTTGGTAAATTGTCCCCATGTCTTCCCGTCCTACTTGTTTAACTCATGGCGAATTCTTGGTCAGTCAACAATGTTGGCAAGTCGCATGATACGTTTACATATTTTGCCGAGACCATGGAGCAAGAAATGGAGGACATTGTTGAGATTAATGTCAATGGCACAATCCGTGTCACGCACGCTGTACTTCCTGGCATGATCAAGAAGTAACGTTCTCTTTCTTTCTTGCTCGATGATTTTGACGTCTGGTTGATTGCAGAAAACGCGGACTGATTCTAAATGTCGGATCTTTCGCAGGTCAGGTTCCCTCTCCGATGCTCGCCACCTACTCCGGCACGAAAGCATTCGTGACAACGTTCACAAGTGCGCTTGCAGAGGAAGTTCGAGCGCACAACATCGTCGTGCAGCACTTGAATACATATTTTGTGGTACGTGTTTCTTCTTCGCCCTGTATTGCTTTATCCTCATGACATCAGGTCTCCAAAATGTCCAAGATCCGGAAACCGTCAATGTTGGTGCCCACCCCTTCTGCTTACGTCCGCTGTGCTTTAAGTAAGATTGGTTTGTCGTGTGGTGCGGCCATGTCCGACCGACCCGATACCCTTACTCCTTTCTGGAGTCATGCCCTGGTCGACTATCTGATCCATGCAATTGGTTGGAAGCCGTTGTTCATCTCTTATGCTCACAAGTTGCACAAGGATATCCGTCGCCGAGCCTTGAAGAAGTTGGAACGAGAGGCCAAGGAGGACTAGGCATCTCACTTCTTTAATACCCCCGTTGTTCTCGTGTGCCCTTTCGTTTATCTTGGGTTATGGATTACTTATTTTCAGACAGTGTGTGCAGGGCTTCATCTTCAGCCTCGGTCTCAGTTTCTGTCGACCGGTTGCAGCACAGGCCGTTCCGAACTTCCATGGAACAGTGGCTGGTATCGAACGAGTGATGCGAGAGGTGCCAATGGGCATACCTGAATTCATGACGTTGAAAATTTCGAGCCTTCAAAGCAGAAACTAGCCTTGAGAGATCCTAACGTCCCTATGGTCGAGTGTCTCACCGTTCGGGCGCTGACGAACCTTGTGGTTCCATGATCGCTAGTGGTACCGCTACGACGCCACCGAGATGGGTTCACAAGTGGATGAGGGCACTGATTTGGCGGCAAACACACCTCAGGCTTGCTTGCCACATGGAATCACATCTAAACCCGATGTCGCCGTACGTCGATGCTTCGACTCCCATTACATCCACACTTAGCGCAACACGTCCCTGACTGAGGGTTGCAGCATCGCCGTATTTTCTTCTCCTTGGGATTCTGGCTAGTCCCTGCCATGGCTGTGACATCGAGCTTATGATAGCGACCAGAACCTGACGATTTCAGCGGACTTGACCCGGGCCTCCCGCTGTCGTTTTTTTCGATGGACGGGGTGCGTCTGTCCGTGTCGTTGATCGATCGAGCGAGGACAATGTCGGCTTGACCGTAGCACGTGATTTGAGGTCGGGGGCAGGCTGCTGAGCGTTGTTGCTCGTCGCGCTCGTCGAAGAGGAAGGTTGAGCGTGCGTTTGCGGCCTCGGCGTCGACGTCGACGCCGACGATGGTTTCTCGATAGGCGTTTCCGTGCGCGTCTCCCTGAGACCAGGGTTACGCCAGAGAGGCACCGCACGAGCGGACGGACGTACCTGCTCGTCGCCACGACCTCTCACACATCCGCTTCCTCCTCCTCCCTCGCCTCGGTCCGGACGCGTTTCTCTCTCCGACCGGGCTCATCGTCAGGCATCGGCTCTACCGCCCACTTGCGTTTCCCCGCCTTCTCCGCCGGCAGCTGCTGCGCGCTGTGCTTGTCCTGGTATCGTTGGATCAGCACGTTGAACCGATCCGCGTTCGTGACGTAGCGTTCGCGCCAGGACTGCCACGGGTGGTGGACCGACCATGGCCATCGTTGACCGACCCGCGGGAGCGCTCAGGGTGGTGTACCTTGTGGACAGGCCAGCGCGGGGAAGGTACATTTCGACGAGCTGCTGGAACAGAAGTTTTTGCCCTTGCAGCCCTGTTTGGATGGACAGCATCTAACGAGGTATTTGTACAGATACGCGTCGTGTTCGTCTGTAAACTCGACTCGGACGCTGTGACGGTAAGGTGAGGTGAGTGGGAGTTGGGAGGGAGAAAGGGAAATAAGACGTACGTGCTGGAGCGAGGCGTCGCTGATTCCGAGGCGCGTCGCTGTAGCCTACTCACATGTTGATGGGTATCCTTTCAAACACGCTGACGACCACCCTAGCACCCAGGTCGTCTATGATGCCCACGATCGTTTATTTGAGCGTCCAGATTTCTGGCTTCAATGTACCGTTCCGCATGGGGTTTCATAAATTATATATTTTTCTCTGGGTTTTGGAACAACAAAAACTATGGAAGGGCACGCAGACGACGAATGCTGCAAGCATAAACACACCATACCGCTGCAAAACAGCCCACCTGCCAACGTGCATGCCGCAAAAGAGTCCATCCAGGGCGACCCACGGCGCGAGGGGCCACCGTCACTGACTGGAGAGGTCGCCGAGTGATCCGCCTGATGGACAAAAGCGGAGGTTCATGGACCTTTCGAGGCGCGAGTGCAAATGTCCAGTCTTGTATTGCAATGAGGCCAAGGCGAGTTGAACGTGAGCGTGACCGAGATCTTGCTCCGGATCCGACTGAGCTTTCCTTGCACACCGAGAACGCCGATTTCCCGTTGACTGCGATGTCGCGAACGTGACCAGGGACATCGATGGAAATCCGCGCTCGACCGAACGTCAACCCGACCAGAGTCAACTTACCAAACACCGTTCAAACCAAAGCATCGAACGCTCGTCCGACACTGCCGTCGAGCCTTGACTATGCCAGCCATTCGGAGCCCCGATTCCGTCTTGAGCCTACTGTTGTCGTCGACTTCGTCTTGCGCCGCTTCCGTGACCGTGCACCGGCATCGTCCATCGTCACGACCTAAATCCCGCATCGCAATCGGGCGACCAGAACAATCTTGAACCCGTCGTGTTCCATCGGTATCGACCTCGTCCACATTCAGCTCCCGAGTCTTCAACCATCGATCACCGTTGGCCTCGTCGAAACCATCGGAACTGCCACCGTTTGACAGCGCATAGACGCGTCCGAGTCAGTCTTCGTCATCGTTGTCACATTGTCCGTGCCGAACCTCCTTGCCGGGTACGGTGCATGTGTCGCTGCATCAGACGAACAGCACCCAGATCGGTCAAACCGGGCCCGCAAGCGAGAACACTGCGTCGCCACCGCCCGCCTGCTACCTTGCTCCGCGCCCTAAAATGGGCGAGCTAGAGCCAAGACATATGCAGGTATGGGAGAAAGGGTGTTGAAGCGGCGATACAGTGAGGGCTCAGATCTATTGGCGGTTTCTACTGATCCGGGGGATGCTGCGACGTCTGCAATGGGCAGGAGAGTTCGCTAGAGCGGAAAGTCAATCGATGGTTGACTTGTAAAAGACTTTCTTGAGGTTGCGCGAGTGGTAATGTATGTGATGATGTCGACATGGGTGAAATGATGTGTGCTTGAACTGTTGAAGAGACGTTGACGCTCGGGAATCGAGTAGGATCGAGGGATCCGTCAAGGAACACAGTAGGAAACAATAAGAGAACGTTGTTCGGGTCCAGGGATTGCGAGTATGAATGCAGCGGGAAATGAGTCGAGGATTGACATCGAAGAACTTGCCGATAGGAACGAGAGCACAGTCTTTGAAGCTTTGCATACCTGAAAAATGAGTCACAGAATGAATGGATGTGCTGGTCATACCGTCTGGCATCTGAGGTCAATTTGAAGGCGCAGTAAGAGAATCGTGGGCGAGAATGATCCTAGGCGTAAACAAGGCAGTAGACAGGAGGCAGTTGGACTTCGTTCAACTGTAGTTGACTCGGCTAGAACGAGTGTTGTAGAAAGTGGTGATTCAGTGGTCAGGATGAGCATTCCTGAGACCGGCCGAATTGAGGGCTCGACGGCCAAGGCTGTTTGTGGTAGCAAGGAGAGGAGCCACGAGATCGGATCCCGAGTCCTGATGGTTTCAAACGCAGCTAGAGCCTAGGGCTTATTGACGAGCCGAGTTCGAAGGCGATCACAACCACCATAACGGGGCAATGGGGCAACCAAGGGGTCAAGTGTCCGACCCGCCATGACCTTTCCAGGCACTATGTCTCGATCTCCATACGGTTTCTCGGATTCTTTGACTTCTTCCACAGGTACGAGAGGAATCGGTCTTGGAATGCCGGAGTCGGTATCAACCGGCATAAAGATCGAGATTTCGAGTAGCGCAGCTGAGGGTCGCCGGGTGTTGCGCATCGACCTGGGAGACATTTGCAATGTAGGCGCCATAAAGCGAGCGATGGAACCATGCTGGGTTCACGTCGCGGTGAGCTGTTCGCAGCGTCGCGTGTTTGAATGCGTGCGCGAGCGTCGTCGAAGGATGAATGTTGAATTTCCTCGCATTTCATCTCATAGATTTGTCGTCAATTTTCTGACCGAAACCATTCCGATACTAACAAAACCATCCCGAATCGTTCAGCACACCGCAAAGCTGGAGAAAACGACGGAAATGCCTGATGTGAACACTATCCACAAAATACCGATCCGATTGGTGGATCAACGCGTACTTCTAGACGCAGCGTCAGACTCCAGTCAGTCAGTGGCAATCCATGGCGTACCAAACCAAACCAAACCAAGAAACCGAATCCTAAAAATGAGTGACAATAGTTGGAATATGCTTTGAATGATGTCAGCACATCGCAAAGCTAGCCAATCAAACCGGGACGCACCAATGCAAATGAATGACAGTAGTTGGAAGGAAACGAGGAGGGGATTTGAACCAAACAGGAGAAAATACCAATCCTTCTGGGCACGAACGTTGATGACGAAAGGGATGTATGCGGGCTACTTCTGTCCCGCGTGTGACCCGTCGCTGTCCGCTTGAGGAGTCGCAAAGCCCGACTCCACAATTGCGATGTCATCTTCGTCCTCCGTCAGGCTCGGCATGGGGAACATTCCCTCTGGGTCGTCGTCGTCCTGACTGCACAGGGAGCTGCCGTCGTTGGACTCCGAGTCGCCACATTCGGAAAGTGCCCGAGGGTACACCTCCATGCTAAACTCGTGAAGGGCGTCCAAAAGGGTGCGCATGAGGTCCTTCCCCTCCTCAGGGGATCCGGAAGTGTCCCCATTACCAGGGATTTCCGACCTCTCGCGGTTATCGGGAGCGCCCGTTTCAGCTTGCGATTCGTCCGGCGGGTCCAAGGCATCACAGGACTGGTCCGAATCTATGTTCCCAGAACCAGCAAGATCGCACAACCCCATTCGACAAGAAGTCGTCCTCGTCAGCCCGTAGCCCTCTTCTGGAATGGTCTCCTTCAGGGTCCGCGCAAACCCTGTCATGTCGGCCATTCCATACCGTCGTATCCTCAGTGGCCTGGTCGGCGAGTCCACGATCTCGTTGTCCTGTGAACAGAGGTAGGACAGCTCCGAATCGGACGTGGCCTCGGACGAATCATCCGGCAATCCAGGAGGTACCTCGAAGATGCCGTCATACGGTGAACCACTGAATTCCGATTCGGAATCGGACGTTGAGGTATCAGAGTCGGACGCGTGCTCTGGTGGATCGTACGCCATCGCAGCAATCCAGTCCCAAGGGCAGCATGCAAAATCGGACTCCAAATCGCACGAGGTCTCCGTCGAGCTGTCCTCGTATTCCCCCGGCAGCGTGAGAAAAGGGCCTGGTCGAGTTGTCGCCCCGATCAACTTGCTCGTGAACTCCACCGACGACGACGAGCGCATGGCGTAGGGCGGAAGATGTTCACCGGTCGGTCCCGCAGCTTGTTCTTCGTGTCGGCCTTTCTCGCAACCGTCGTCGCCCTCCGCGTGCGAGAACGACTTGCTGACTGACGGCTGCGATCCAGACTCGAAAATGCCTGCTTCATCTTCCACCCAAATGGCCGGGGCAGAAGATGTCGCAAGATGACACTCGACAAGCTGTGAACAGTTTTCAGAAAAAAACAGATGTCATTCGAGGTTCGATTCGCTCACGTTCCAGCAAGACGGATGGAAGAACCGTGCGTACACCGAGTCGACATGCTATTGAGGATCACCTTAGCGCGAAAAAATAGTGTACCCAGGAATCTAACTCACATCCGGATTGACCACTTCATCCCCAGGAGCATCGGCACTACCTTCCATGGATACCTCAGCCGAGTCACGATGGCCATCTTCGTCCGACCCGCGATCGCACGAGGATATACTGGACAACCTATCCTGCGCATGCATGCCAATCACCGACAGAAATGTGCCAGACCGCACCGTAGACCCGATGACCTTGCTCATGAAGCTCACATTCGACCCGGAGCTCGTGTCGTAAGGCGGGACCCGCTTTGTAGCCGGCGGAGTACCTAGAACCTCCTTCTCGTTCCCCTGTGCACGCCCTGGTTTGCCTATCTTGCTCCCGTCGATACCAGGGTCGTCGTCCATGTCCAGGAATGAGTTCTTCCCGAATGGCTTTGGGGGAGACGCAGGTTCGGCCGCCTCGTCCTCGACGAGAATCGCCGGCGCAAGGGTCGTCGCCGGATGAAATTCGATGAGCTGGAAACAACACTGAGCGACTCGTAGTAAATGCAAAGTAGTTTCGACTCACGTTCCAACAGGTCGGGTGGAAGAATCTGGCATACACCATACTGACGTGCTGATGATCGTCGCGTTAGCGGCGGTGATGACATGGTCGAGTGCCTCAACGCACCTCTCGACCGGCCTCAAGGTCCGCAGGCCGGTCCGTACGGGCCCTTAAGTCTGGTTTGCTCGATCCACGGTGACGGATCGATGACATGAACCCGCTGAGGGATGTCCAGGTCTTGTTCTTCCTGACGTTCGCGCCGGTACCGCGACCACGGTAGAAATGGCCGAAGACGGAGACAAGGGCGACCACAGCGATCAAAAGGCCACCCGTCCCCAGAAGGTGTGGGGATATGGCCGAGGCAGCCTTCCCAGCGGAATCTGGGTCGAGAGCAACGGAGGGGGTGGGGAGAGGGGATGTAATGGTAGTAACGACAGACGGGATTGGAGACATGATAGATAGATAGAAATGGGACTGGGGAATGTTGTCGACGGGGATAGAATATATACCCGTTCCATGTCAGCCTCTGTTCTGAGTGGCTGACATGGAGCAGAAGAAACTGCCAGCCTCTCAGGTAAGTAAATCGGAAGCACCCACGACAAAATACTTGTAATGCGCACCTGGATACAATCCATAAAGCAATGGCCCAAACGTTACTGTGCCGTGCGTCGGCCGATCCACGTTATATACTGTCAGGCTTCTGCGATGCTGAAGCCGGTGAGTGACCTCTGAATGCGCTGGGGTGCACTACGCCGCGAACAATGAATAGTACTTTGTGCACCTTCACCAATTTCTCGTGCTAGCCTTCCGGCATCAGCGTGCTTATGCATGCTCGAAGACATCCCTCGGTGATGTCATGATCTTGCAGATAACTAATAAGACCACTATCCACTCTTCATTGCGGGACAATGGGAAAACAAACGGCAGAAACAATTAGCCACCAGTGAGCATTCCCACTGAAAAGAGCGATCTTCTACCAGTGAATTCACCGAAGGAGGGGAGCAACATACTCATAAGTTCTAGCAGGTCCCCGGAGGGCAGAAAACCCACCTAACCCATCTCCAATCGCATCTTTGAGTATCTTTGCAGAGTCCTCGAACCGTATCGTAGGCGACTCGGGTGAAGTGGCTCGACCCCATTGTTTGAATGGACGAGTGTGACTTATTTGAACTCGCCGGCCTTATGTAATCAATTAGCGAGCGGCCCGGACCGGTGCCACCAGGAAGCACGATTCAATGGCAATCTGGCAGCACATACACGGATCTGAGGACCAAGCTTAGAACTCTCCGCGCGTATTCCCTGAGGGCGTGGCGCTGTGCTTGTGGACCAAAAATGGATCGACCACTCATGTCCGGACTTTACTCGTCCCGCGGATAGGTTCAAGTCAAAAGTTGTAACATGTAGGCTCTCCCAGCGGTTGGGATAGTCGAGGTGATTTTCTCTATCGCAGGCGTAGGTGTCCACGAGCTCGCTTTCGCGATACAATTTCGTCTGGGAGTATCAGTGGCCCCGATTTCTTTGGAGGGGAAATTTCAGAGGGGGAGAGCTTGGGGGGAGAGGGACGGGCCCCGTTAAGCGTGCAGTTGACCTGCCCGAGGCGGAGACCGGGTTCTGGGAGGGCATCGAAGTAGTCAACGAGCTCGTTCCACGTGGCTTAAATCGACGGTGGCGACAGTAGGGTGGGAAATGTTCGAAGAAACAGACCCTGTCGGTGATGGTTTACTCAAAGTTCTGGGGGGTGAAGATGCTGGCGTAGTGGGGAAGGTAAGGAGGAAGAGGAGGACATGGTTTACGCTGCGTACACTTAGGGAGAGGGAGTGGGGACGGGCCTGACGCGCGAGTCGACCATCATCCATGCGCTCCCGTCGGGGTCGGAGAACTACCTTAGTTTCGCGCGCCGTTTGGATTGCTAGAAAGCGAGCCTTGGTGATGGGTACACCGGTGCGGCCGCCCAGGCGCGGGTGGAACTGCAACCGCCACGAATGCGCGCGTTGCTGCTCGTTGGTATCCTGATCAGATACCACCCTCCCACTTCCACAGTGTCTGTCTGTGTGTACATCCAGCACAGACCTCGGCGAGACAAGAAAACCCCACTTACCCTCATGCTTCTCCTGCATGGGCGCCGTGTCGAGTCGTATCCTTGAGGGTAATGTTTGTCGGACCCCACAGGCAGAAGAGCTGTATTAATTTTGGCCGATCCCAGTAGTGGGGCGACGATGACAAGGGTAGTGAAGTATCACCACCCCAGTCCATAGCCCACTGGTGTCATGAGTTTGGTGTTACTGAACCTCCATCCAACAATCCTGGTGGACAGACAGATCGTTCTTTGGACCCACCCATCGATAATGGAGATGGAACGAACATGATTCAAGTACATACGGGCCTTTGAAAATACTAGAGCAAAGACAGTGTAGTATATCCGCAGTCAAGCAATGAGCTCCTGAAGCAAACACACCGCAAAGTCAATGTATAACCAGTCGCCTCAAAAGTCTTTCTCAGTCAATATCTGCCCTTGAAGAACTCTACCCATGTGTGTATGCGCGAATGGTCGCCCCCGGCTCCGAATGGCAAGCAGTGCCATCACAGAAGGCAATGGTGAACCTGCGAACCTGATTTCTTCTTCGTAGAAGCTCCCGGGGATCTTGAACATGTTCCATCGAATCGCAGTCTCGCTCAGAGACGTCCCCGTTGGCACCCCGAGGAAACGACATAGGCGGAGGTACGTCTTGTAGTCTGTCAGATAGAGCTGCCCAGCAAACACGTTTAGCTGGTCGATCAAATCCCAGGGCGGTATCCAGTCACAAGGCAGGGGAGGGACAACATAAAGCTTTAGATCGTCACATGGTTTCATGCGGATGGATGTACGGGGTGCATATAGATGAAGGTGGACGTGCTTCCCCGTCCTGATGGTCGGCAGTAAACACTCGACTTCATATGGGCTAAGCAGAACCAAGACGGGGTTGCGCCCGTCCTTGCATCGTAGAGTGAGAATCCATTGGACGGGGCGAAGATATTGATCCAGAGTCCCTCGGGTGGACTCTGGTTTGATTGTGTCACAAAAGTCCGCCGTTGCCAGGACGAACGGACTCCACACGTCCGCTTCACTGGACAGGTCAGCCGCGGTGCTTCTTCCCAGAGTTGTGAAGACGGGCCGAAAAGCGCCGCTCGCATGTAATAGAGTAACATCGCCAGTCACGACGAATTTCATGACGTCTGGATGAAGCGAATGTTCCGCAGGTTCGGCTCGGGGAGGTAACTCCTCCTCCCTCTCACGCTCCCGCTCACGGCACACCTCCCGTTCCTGTTCTTCTTCCAATTGTGCACCCGGGAATGATAGAACCCCGAGAGTCTTGCAATGTTGTTGGATCTCTGAATCCAGCGTCGGAAAGGCGTGCGTGGTCACGGACGGCGCATACTGATCTACCAGCGTTTTAGTGTCTGGTTGGAGCCACGTATCTGCCAACCTCTCTGGAGAAAGATCGCCAGAGCAAAATTGAGACCACGCCTTCTTTCTTGCTTTATGGTCCATGCCTTGTTGTGCCCAGTACGGCGCCCACCGCTGAGTATCGTTCCAGGTCTCACGTATCGTCCAACATAAGATGTCGGTAGAGGTGATTCTGGCATCGAGATCGCTCTTTTCCACCACGGCACGAATGCTCTGATCAACCTCAGGTGGCGCAAAAAACATGACTGAGTGACCATGACCGAGCTTGCGCATTCGCATACAACCTGAAGAGCATGAATCATGAGATATCACAGAAGATATTCACTTCGAGTGAAAAAACAAACAAACAAACAAACCTTGTACCAGGCTATCTTTTGTGAGTTTCGGGCCTAACATAACCGCCGCTCGTGATCCAATAGGTAGCTTGACGTCGGTTCCCCTTGTGTGTGCATGATCCAGATAGACGACACAATCATCTAGCTGGTGAGAAAATGATGACGATGACAATGGTTGGCGGGTATCGCTTCGAGTGAGTACCATCAATTGACTCAATTCATCACGCTCGCCAAAGTAGATGGCACCTGCAGCATCACGGACAATGTCAAGCCATGCTCGGGCCACCTCCCGGTTGGACGAATTGAGAATCTGTGCCCCTACGTCCAGCACAACACGAATCTTGGGCCGTTGGGCGGCGACTACTCGGAGGAAACTGGCCGTGTCTTGCATCTCACCGCTGAAGTGAGTGATCATGTAAAAATCATTTTCGGGTAAAATGAGATTTGCAATAGCCCTTGCGTTTGTTCCCCGTTGATGGTCGAGGTCGCGCTGGGCAATGGACGATGGCAACAACCATCGCTTATCGTTTGTGCCAGAGAACCCTGAGGATCAATTCACCATCAGTATCATTGGATCCTATTTCGAGCTCACTCGCCAGTTATAAGCTTATCCCGCTCCTCGGCCAAATCCCAGCTGGAGGCGGAAAGTTTCCACGGAAATTCTTTTGCTTCCTTCGGGAACACCACTCGTGAAAGATAGAAATTTATGGTGGCCTGGTTCCGGGAGAAGAGAGGGAAAACGACATTGTCCCATTCCTCTGATGAGTTAGGGTTGATCTCGCTGAGTTCCCGAACTGTGTTCGGCAGAGAATGGTGATCTACAAACTCCTCGATCCAATGTGTGTATTCCGTAGATGGATCATCTTGGTCCAGCAAGATTTCGAAACACGCTTTCAGCTGCCGTTCAGCGAGCCCGGTGTAGTAGTATGATAGACACGTGAGAAGGATCCTGAGGTCTGGATGGCCAAACTGTGCATCGAGTGCCGGAAGGTCTTTGGCGCGATACGGAACGGCGAGCCTTGCACGGTATATCTTTGACGGATCGAGCTCGAGTCCATAATCGACACGCCATCTTCTTTCTGCAAGCGCATAACGGAGGATGCCACAGGCAAGAAGACCGCGGATCAGCAGCAATCCGTTCCAAAGGTAAATGTTATCGTGTCCCTTGGCATACTCCTCGACCTTCATTGCTGTGTGTGGAATTTGGAGAATGTCTTGGTCAGATATGAAGCTATGGATTGCACTCCGCAGCTCCGAGGAGAGATCTCGAAAGTCGAAACCCGGGAGCTGCCCTTCAATGACATCGTTTACAACTAATGATATTAGTCGTTGTCCAATGTCCGAAGTGGAGACGATATGGACGCGTGGAAACGAACCGGGAGTGGTGCATTCATACTCTACCGAATCGGGGTGATTCTTTGAAAGCATAATGATGTGTCCCTTCACAAGTTGAAGGACCTGTTGGGTAACTGTCCATCGCTCTGGATATCCATCCATGTGTTGCTCATGACCCATTGTGTAGATCAATTGGAATCGAGTGTGAAGAATCTCGTCGCTCTCATCGATGATATCCCGAACATTAGAATGAATCTGCCTTTGGAGTGTCAACCATTTGGACGCGCATTCAGGGACGCTCCCAACACCGTCACAAATCTGCTGGTCGCATTCTTCGTCGCGAGGCCGCATGGAAACAACCAATTTCTCGCCGTTTGGCGTCTTGCGCAGCTGTTCATATAAATGACCCAGAATGCTGTTTGCCGGAAGCTGGGGTGGGGGTTTACATGATCAGTAAATTGACGATCGGAGGCAAAACACCCGTCTTACAGATGTTAGCAATACAGCACTCATTATCTGCTCGTACAATGGTCTCTTGGATTGTGCTGGCAAATCTTCTGCAAGACAAACCCGCCTATCTATAGTAGATTCTATACCCATTAGCTTCAGCGATAAGACATCTTCAGGCTGAGCCAATAGGATTCCGCGCTCTTCCATGCATTGGGGCAGAAACTTGCGCATATCCTCAATGCTACAGAAGTCATTTCCGCCAGCACGAGTGAACGGCAGATAGTATATTGGACGGTTCGCCAGCCCTCCGAGGCGAGTCACCAGTAATTTGAATGCCTGGGATACCATTGCCTTTGGGACGATGACACGAACCAGCTGTTTTCCATCCGCCAGAGCAGCCGCAACAATGGGAATGATCACGGATGATTTCCCTTCACCCATGTTCACCTGCATTACTGTGTTTTTCCCAGATCGTGGCAATATCATCTCCATCGCGATTTCTGCCTGATGGCGACGAATGAGGAAGTTTCCTTGAATCTAGAAGAGGCATACAGCATAACGAGTTTATGGTAAGTAACATCAGCAACACACCTGAATTAATAGCCAATCAGGGTAATCACTTGCATTCCAGCCATCACACACATTATTACCAATTTCCTTGGAAAATTCCTCTTCACGATGATACAAAGCTGACGAAAGTAGTCTTCGTGCTCGCTGAAGCTCTAGAAGAAGTAATGCTAGTGTGATCAAGCATTGCTTCCAACTTGGGGTAACTTTGATCAGAGAAGTAGATGCAAGACACTGCAAAAGGTATGCTGCAGAAGTGGGTGGCCACTGACCAAATTGCTCAAGTGCTTCTTCCACCGGATCAGCAGGACACAAACATTTTTTGATGGTATCCAGTGCACAAGTGTAGTTAGACCTGCAATTCTCATAGTGTTCCTTGAGTGAATCAATCTGTTCCTGCCCTGATAACTTGTAGGCTTGTGAAGAGTGCCAGTTAGCACTATCCACACTTTTTTCCAGTTGAGAGATGTAATCCTGCTGAAATTGAGGGGTTGATTTATTCATCCTGGGAAGAGATGAAAAGAGTTGAAGGAGGTTGACAGTTCTATCTGGCAATTTTGCAAAAGTGTTACCAGGTGGATGGGTATGACCCAGCACTAGTTTAGGTGCAGCCCTGCTGGAAAGCAGCTGTTCTAGGGTGATTGGCCATGGGGGTGTACTATCATCAGATGTGAGTTGGAGAGGTGGGACCATGACACCAGCCAGTTGAGAAGCTATAAGTTCATATTCTGGGAGAGCTTGCATGTTAGAGAGGTTGTTACACTCACCATACCTGTCTTTGAGTGGTATCCTAGTGGGTTTGCAGAACTCAATCAATGGATAGCTGACTCGTAATGTGGCACGCTTCTTTGCAAACACAGCTTCATCTGTCCAATTATGGCCATGGTTAATTTCTATCTGTGTGAGGTCAATGGGGGGAAACATTTCAAAAACATGGTTATCCTCAAGATCCTTTTTGAGACTTTGGAGTTCCATACATAACCACCATCCTCTCAACTTAAGGAGAGAAAGTGCTGTCTGAACACCCACTTTTCTAGTCAAGGGATCAGGTCTATGGGAACTAGTTATGGCATGCAATCCAGCAAGATGGATCATGCTCTCTGTGGTGCCATTCCCCACCAAGCAACCAAGCTCAGTATCAACATTGTAAACATGACACAGGCCCCCAGTATTAACTGGCTTGGTGTCAATGCAAGCCCAGTGTTTATAAACCCTGTTGAGCTTACCATCTGGTGTGATAACACATCTGGGAATAAATTCCACAGGAGTAGATATCCTAGAGATGTGGGTTTTGGGTCTTAAAATGAGCATGCTTTTGAAGCCAAATAATGTTCCAATGCACTGATTCTCATCATAGACCATATCCTTGAAGTTGTAGGACTCAAGCTCTTGTTCCTCATTGACAAAAAAGGACAGCCCATGATAGGGCAGCATAATAGATAGTTGGTGCATTGACACACCAGCACATTGAGAAGAATCAGTAAGAGTTACAGTAACCAGAAGGTTACTGTAATAGAGTGAGCATATCCAGGCAAAGCACTCCAAAGGCTTTTGTACCATTTTCCAAGTTGGGCTTTGGATATCCACAAGAATTTCATGACCTTTATATGCATGATACTGGTCTGATGTGCAATCAATTCTCCAATACTCTGCAGATTCATTCCAGAGCTGCCTTCTTGGGCGTATTTCAATGATTTTTGTAGATAGATTCAGCCAATGAACACAATCAGAGAGAAGAGCCTGGGGGAGATCTTTTTTCAATATTTTTGAAGGAATCAATTGAAGGATGTCAGGCATTTGATCACATTGCACTTGGAGCAGGAGTACATGATCATTTTCCACTGAAAAATGGATCTAGAATGGTCTTTTTAAATTTGTTGAAATTATGTCATGCTGAGATATAGCAAACCTTGTGCTTGGATGATGTTGAAAGTGTTGTAAGATCTGTCCCTGGTAAGTTGGATGGAACAACAAAAAGTCCTTGCTGAAAATGAAAATTTGAGTGTCAAGAATGTTAGAACTTGCATGATAAGCTCACATCATGAAAAATTTCTTCAAAACAGCCAATGTACACAACTGCTCCTGGCAATCCACCTACTGGCTGTCCATCCACTCGAAGTTCCATATCCCTCAAGTTTAGATGAATCATTTGTGAGACTCTGTCTATGCTTTTGTCAGCTCTGCAAGTAAGCCAAGGGGTGTTTGGGTGTTGCAGCCATTCCCATCTATATGGACTAGGGTGATGGATGACAAAAACCTTGCTAATTGCAAGGTCTATACCATGATCTGATGGGTCTGCAAGAATTAAACCTATCAAGATCTCCTTGAGAGTGCACAAAAGATGACAAGCTTGTTTATAAGCTAGGGAATGTTGGTCAAAGATATCTGATAGATCAAGTTGTAAGCATTGAGAACACTTGCATTCTAACAGCTAGACTTACGTCTAGGACGAAGCATATGTACAAAGAGGGCACAAGATACTGCAGCATCAACATCTTCTGCAGAGTCACAAAGCTTATGGAGCGTTGCATTGTCGACATCAAATGTGCTCCAACATGTGGCAGCCATTCCGAACAAAAGAAAGTAACGTGCCTTGTTGGTAGGTGCAACCATCAAGTTGTAAGACAACTCCTCCACCCACTTGAAAGTTTTCTTGCGAACGTTCCGAAGAAGTATGGTAGTCCGCTGAGAGATACGCTCGCAGGGACTTGATGTGAGCACCCGTGTGAGCAACAGAGAAATGTTCCCCATTAGCACTTCATCAATCAAGGCGGATCCAGTCTCCATGAAGAGATAGTCGAGTTCATCTATGATGGCATCACAAAAGGACACATTTTGAAGTTCTTGATGCCAGATCCATGTCCCCATATCCAGATCAGGCGGACCAACTTCGAATGCAAGTTGGGAAAGGAGATCGTGTGTGTCGCGAAGTCGAAGGTTGAGAGTTCTACTGCGTAGAGCCTGGAGAAGGTTGAACCATTGGAGTGGGCGATTACACCACAAGTGTTGAAGTGTAACAAATTCACTAAGAGAGAGATCTGCGGAACAGCGCTCTTGATTTGCTAAAATATGGTTGGACGAAGGTGGTAAGAACTCTGCGAATTTGGATTCAGATTTGGGTTCGGATCTCGACCTGACTTGAACAAATTCAAGAAACGATCCAGACTGTTTGAAACAGAATGTCCATTCCCGGGCATAGGATCTTGTTTCAAAACCCGTCCAAGTCTCGGACTTGGGCTCCAAGATTAAATAGCATGGTCTTGGCGTGTTATCCCAGCAAAAATATCCAATCTCCATGTCGTATTTGGGGTAGAATCCTTCGCTCTTCGTAAAGTAAGGTTGCAACTCGGGGATATCCGCAAGCAGTCGGGGAGTAGTGTCACGCTGAGGGGGCTGTGGAAACAGTGGTTCACTGAGATTGTATAGAATCTGGATAACCATGGAACGCCAAGCGTGAAATCTGGGTGGGCATTGGAGCTCAAAAACCACCCCCTTCGCGTGCATGGGCAATGATGGCAGAGGTGATGGGCTGGTCCCGTTTCGTACCGCATCCTCTTCGATACTACGTGCCTTCAGCTGCTGGAGTTCCCGGGATTGGTCATAGTAACGGACAGGGAAACTGTCTTGGGTGAATTCAGGCGAGAATACAGACCATCCCGGACGTGATCGAGACTGTCGTGCAGAAAGGTATTGGTAGATGCACAAAAGGCGATGGAGGCTTGTCGCAGTGTGGAGACGTAATCTTTCCAAAGCTTCGACGGGAATCTCCAGCGAATAGTCGGCGAGAGCGGGAATATGTTTTACAACCAGCTTGTCGAGTGCAACAAAAAGTTCGAGTACCGTGAGTAACACATTGGAGTCGTCATCCAGCCTGTCTAGAGGTCTCTGGATGCAAGCAATCGCGAGGTGCCCGATCTGAATACATGCCGTATCGATATCCGTGACAGTGGCAAACCACTCATCAATACCCTCCTCGACCAATTTGCCTACATCGTATTTGAGAATGCCAGTACGTTCACGTTTATCCGCGAAGAAAAAAGGATTATGTAAAGAAAAGAGTTCGTCGAGAGTGCAGCAGCGGAGATGATTGGGGCAGAAGGGAGTAAGGACGCGTTTACGCCCAGAGTTCGAGAGGGCATTTTGAATGTATTCACGACTGTTCAACATTGAGAGTCGCATGTCGCTGGTGATCTGTTCCTGGGAAGGGATGGAAAATGAAGATCGGCCAGTTGGGCTCGACTGCGGCAACCTGGCATCGAGAATTTCTCCAAGACGATTGCAAGTTTCCAGCGCCACGTCAGAGAGCCAAGAGGGGACAGAGGAGCCAATCTTCTTCAGACGACGGAGAATTTTACATGCCATCAACTGGAGTAGACGGCTATCGAGATCTGAAACCCCCTTGTCCTTTGCAAGGCTGCATATAAAGAACAACATGAACTGTTTGTAGGACGGGGAACGACGAAGGGATGTCTGGATTGCGACCCGGACAAGGAGCCAAAGGGGTGAGCGACGCCAACCCTCGACTTTGGTGTCGTCGGGCCTGCCAACATCGTCACGGATATGTTTCATGACCTGGTGTACTTCTGGAGAGCAATCGATCCCACATAAGATGCTGATCAACCGTGTAGCGAGGGAATCGAAAGGAACCGATTTTTGGCGAGAGATAAAATGAGCAAGTTCGGATTGAGTGTCCTGATCGTCGAGCATCTCGTTGGTTGTCTTGATGACCTTCTCAGGATACGAACGGAGCGAAGGTTCGGCTGCTTTCTTTACAATATCCTCGCTGAGCGCTACCTCGAATAACTCGCACAACGTAGTGTTCTCCCGCCTCCTGAGGATAACCGCAATATTATGAAGCCGCATGAAGAACACAAGGATGTCTATGGAACGTGAGCGTAGATACCGGACTGAGGTTGTGTGAACTTACCATCTTTGCGCATATCGCGCAGCTGGGCGATAACACGATGGTCGTCCAGTTGCTCAGATTGCATGGATGCGTGCAAGCTATCTAACATCCTCGTGATGGAATGCCACTGAGCTTGTTCGGCCGCTTCGTGGACATGCACGCGATAATCATGGGCAGCAGTGCAAACTGCACGAGAGAGTAACAGCTCGTTCGCGAGGGTATGGTCGGTCCCCCTGGGAAGTTCAACCGGAAGGAAAATGTGGGTGAGAATATAAGGACGTGTTGTGGAGACGTCAACCAAAATCCAGTCGTCAGGGATGTAATCGGTGGGCATAATAGCAGGAGAGGAATTGTACCGAACGTGGGAATTTCCCCTGACGCTTCCCAATTATAATTGACCTGAAATACGGAGTGTCGCGATCCAAACAACAAGGTCCTGTGGAAGAGGATCCATATGACGGGACTTGTCGATTTCGAAAGGATCGAATTTCTAGTACTACAAACTAGGACTCCTTTTTTTTTCTAAAGGAAGACATTGATTGACTTTGAATGACGACAGATAGGCTCACTTTACCCACATCGAGAATAACGACGTGCCCAGCGTTGGCACGGAAGACATCATGTAGTCCGGGTAGACCGTCGGTAGCGTGCCCGTCCCACTTTAAGACGAGGATGATCGGAGGGATTCACAGTCCAGATCTCGTCGGAAGCCAAAGCGCAAAAACATGAAAGGTCGAAAAAAATCATAACATGTACAGTATATATACTTCGTGAATGAACGAAAAACCTCGGTCAAGCCGTGCGTGCTTTCTATACCGCTTCTCCTCCCAATTGGGCTCGTCTCCCAACAAACTCCTCAGCGCTATCACGACCACGCCAATCAGACCCAACACGGCTAGTATGGTCCCGTACGGGTGGGCAGTGAACCACTTTTCGAGCCACGTTAGCCCGTTGTTGAGAGCCTGTCGCCATGCATTCGACACGAAAAGGAAACAAAAGGATTAAATAAATGAACGTAATGAGTCAAAATGGTGGGATCTTGTCCCTCGCCAACCGCCATCGTTATGGGGAATGGGCGTGGACGCTCTGCCCGAGCACGTTCAGCGAGTGCTTGGGAAGCGCGCTACCCCCGAGGATCACTTCGGGCGCCAAAACAACGCTCACCGAATTCAGCCCGATCGCATATCACGCGTCCCAGTTATAACACACCAACCGCTGAACCCGCCAGCCCGTGCGTCAGACGATGATTGACGCACCCACACAGCACCGACGACGCACCTCGTAATCCGCCACGACGATCTGGGGTTCGGTCGCTCCCACCCCGGCGCAATACTATTACATGTCATTGAGCCACTCTTCCCACTGGACCGCGTCCATGCATGCAAACACCACCTCGCAGGTGACCGAGCGTGCGCGCAACCGCTACTTGTGTGATCTCGTAGAGTCTGCTGGACGCGTTGTCGCGTGCTCCGCGCGGTGTCGCCACGATCAGTACGAAGGACTTGTGCGGCGTACACATCATCTGGTGAAGACGTCTTTCGAGTTCGAACGAGGACGGGAGCCGATCGGCGTAGAGCCGCTTGTTAAGCTCGCCAGACTGTAGCGAGCGAGATAGTGGCGACGGGATTATACCTATCCTCCTCTTTGAGTGCAAGAAGAATCGGGGTGCCCGGAGAGAGGTTGCACTTTCGAAGTGCTCGGGGAAGGCGGAGACACAGACGGGCAGGGAGCAGAGGCTTCCAATGCCTTCGGCAATGTAGTTCTGCGAAACCGTCAGCAGGGTGGTATTGCAGTGCAAGACCGATGACTCACGACAATGCGGTGGTCAGAGTTGTCGTGGAGTAAGAGGTGGAGGACATCGCTGACACGGATCACTTTGTCAAGGTTGGCGGCATCGGTCTCTTGCGTGTTCCTGCCGAGCATCCATCACACGACACGGAGAGCACGGGACAAGAGATATACGGGTTGGCGGCTTTTCGGCAAAGGGAGCGACCCCCGGTGTATTCTGTTTGACGCCATGCACATAAAGGAAGAGGGCGGGGAACCTGGTGGGGTCCTGGCTGGCGCAGAACACCCTTTGTTGTTCACATTCGACCTCGGCGACGTTGAGCTTCCCTTGTATGCATCGATCAAGTTGCGCCCAAGTAGGCGAGCCTTTTGCAGTGGCCACACCTAGGGACGTCACCAAGGACCGAGGGCGGGGGGGAAAGACGCGGTGCGAAGGAGAAAGAAACTTAACAGAGGTGGGGCCTTGTTCGAGGTAGGGGCCAAACGGCCGATCGTCGAGCGGGATGGCTGTGCCAGAGGGATTCGTGGCTGAGCGGGCCGTCTGGACGCCGAGGGGTGCAGGTTCAGGGGAAGATATTGGCGTGGGCCGCAGTTTGAATTCGGGTTTGGGCAGTGCTGGGAAGTTTACCCCAAGCTCTGCGAAGCGGCTGAGATAGTCGAGGTGATTTTCTCTATTGCCGGTGTAGGTGTCGACGAGTTCACCGTCGCGATACACTTTCATCTGGGAGTATCGGTGGACCCATTCTCTTTGCAGGGGTCTGGGGAGCGTCAGGGAGAGAGCTGGTGGGGAGAGGGGCGGACCCTCGTTGAGTGCGCGTTGACCTGCTAGAGGTGGAGGCCGGGTTCTGGGAGGGCATCGAAGTAGTCAACGAACTCGTTCCATGTGGGCCTAAATCGACAGTGGCGACAGTAGGACGAGAGATGTTCGACGAACCAGACCCTGTTGTTGATGGTCTGCTCAAAGTTCTGGGGGCTGAGGTTGCTGGGTGCGGTAGGGGAGGAAAGGAGGAAGAGGAAGAGGACATGGTTGTACGCTGCGTACGCTTGGGGAGAGGCCGTAGGGATGGTGGGTCGAAGATCATCTATGCTCTTCCGTTGGGGCCAAAAAATCTGGGGGAGGCCTGCCTTTGTTCTGCGTGCCGTTTGGATTGCTAGAAAACAAACCCCTACGGCAAGGCAGTACATAGTAAATTTCGGCAATTGTTTGTTCTACTGGGTATGGAAAGCCGGACGTTTATGCCCTGCTTCGTACGAATTTTTTGTACAAAACTGATGTAATCAGACTTCTGTTTTTTCCAAATTTGGAATGTGCCTTGCACCTGAACCATTTTGGGAATTGACGACCGACAAACGATCAATGAGTGATGAGTGCACGGTAACCAACAAACAGTGCTTGACGGGGACTACAGAAAACTGAATGTGACAACCAACGAACGATAAACAACGATTAACGAGCGATGAGTGCACGCGACCAATAAACATGACTACAAGGAATCCGTGCACTGCGCTGTGCTCGCGTGCTATGGGGGTGACTCGGAGAACGAGTACTTGTGTACGATGGTCGTACGCAAGTACTCGGACTCGGGGTGACTCCGGGTGAGGGGGAGGGTCATTCGGTTGGGCGAAAGCCCAAGGCGAGGACCCTCGTGGGAGGGTGAGCTGCGCTCGGGCGGGCAGGGCACCGAGCAGAAGCTCTCTCATACCACGAGAGAAGCCCGCGACGGACGAGTAAAAGGGAGGCGGGGCCTACCTCTGAGGACGTTGCGTGCGAGCGGGTGCGGTGGGGGGCGCAAAAACCGAGCAGCCCGGAAGGGCTGCGGCTTCCCAGCGCGTGAGGTGGTGGCAGAGAGAGAGGCGGCGCCGGCACTTCGCGTCGCTTGTGCACGGACCTTATTCTGTGTAGCTTCGGCAAGCCTTGGCTACTCAGAATGTTATCATCCAACTCTTCATCAGAGGTAAATCGGTCAACAATAACCTCTGCCCTAGCATCAATTTCAGGTTCATCCTCATCAAGAGTATCTAGGGCATTGTGATGTTCATGTTCTGTCCGGAGGGATAGTTCAGAACAATTAGTAGGAGGTTCAATACTAGGATAGGCGCTTACGCAGACCAAGGCCGTTGGCCACTCCACCCATGTACCCACCAACTTCATAAGGATCTTGGCCAGGCAGGAGGCCTTCATTGTGGTCCGAGATATCTGTATCGTCCGGTGTGCGGATAGCCTTACCTTGGCGTTCCCGTACAAGTCCCAAAACAGCACCATACACCGTCCAGATAGAAGAATGGTCCACGACTGGTCGACCTGATTCCCCATAACAAGAGGACAAGAACTCCATTAGCGCTGGTGGGACAAAGTCAAATGTGGGGTGTGTGGTGTCGATGTAGCACGCGCGGACGAATTCAATCACTTGCGGTGATACTGGGACCTGATAGTCGCCGTGAAAAAAATGAGAATTAATATTAATATTAATATTAATTATACCTTAAAGTCAAGAGCGCCAAATATCTCTGGAGTAGAATGAATGGTATCTGGTACCCCATGCGGTAAAATCTTACACAGAGCACATCAATAGGCCAAAAAAAAAAGATAGAAAATGTGTTAACTCACTTTTTTCGATCTCTGCATTTCCGGCTGCTGTTGATGCGTGGTCGATAATTATCTAATTCACGTTGCATCCATCCATGGGACAAAGAGCCACTGAAATATCATCCTAAAGAATGTGAATACAAGGTTAAGACGCATATAATGTACTTACAATTGTAGCGTGTTATCAGGATCGTACCAGTTAGCATCTACACCCCTTGCCAGCAAAAATTCATAGCCTGGGGTAAAGTGCTGTCAAAGCTGCGACTAAGCAATTTCAGGAATGATGTTTTTCTTCATTCACATCCAGCGGTGCTGGACAAAACCTTCTAATGATGGATCATACATTTGCTGGGGAGTTGTCTGTGCATTCGCAATACTGAAATTCTCTGTTCCAGGGGCACTTTGGGTAACCAGGGGGATAACTGTTTGGTGGCCCTGAAAACGTACTACAACAAGCACGCATGAAGGAACTTACATCCTAGTTCTTCCATGGTTTCCAAGTAGTACGATAGGATAAGCTGTGGATTCCAGTTAGCATGCCACACCTTCATCCATAATATCCACCTGAAAATGGCTCAATCCCGGTCTGTAAGGCAAGACCATAGCACAGCCATTTATCCGAATGGTGATGTGTAACATGGAAGATAAGATACCTCACCTCGAGACTTCCATCCCATGCTCTTGATGAAGCAATGAGATCATCTCACAGCTTCAAGCATGAGGATACATTTCCCACATGTCTACCATGACATCACATATGGAATTCTTAGTGTGTGCTTGGTCTCATGTACAGAAAAGTTCAAGTGACTTGCAAAATTGGATCAGCTTACCATGTCTGATTATAATGCTGGTGAGTATATTAGCATCACTGTAAGCTGATTGTTGGTTGTTGGTTCACTGTGGGAAGTAAATACCATGAATACCAGTACTTTAGGTACTGAAAGACGAAATTCAGTGTCGCCACCACTGAAAAGTGACGAAATTAATTTCAGTGCAAATGACAATTTTCCAAATTCAGTACTGACCCTACTGAAAAATGACGAAATGAAT